>JAEIGM010000596.1:0-18190 GCA_018903735.1 Drosophila cardini
GAACGCTTCCTTACAACATACATATTTATATACAAATGTATGTAAATATATACACAATTAAATGCACAATTTTTCATACTTGGCTTATTTTAAAAATAAGCCATGTCTTACAATTTGAAATTATTATTTTACATTTCGAAATTATTATTTTAAATTTAAATTGAAATAAAAAAATAAGAATAATCAAAATAATTCAATGACGGGATTTGAACCTCGGACTTCATGCTCACGCGTCAGAGCCCTAACAGCTGCACCACGCCCCTCTTTTAAAAAGTGCTCGACTATCTGCATTTACATGTAATATTTTTTTGTTATTTTGTTATATAACAAAAATTAATAAAATGTCCCTGACGGCGCTCGAACCCATGATCCCGGGTTAACATACAAGTGCGAAGAATTAGATCAGGCATCTTTACTACTTAGACCACACTCCGCTTTGAAGTTTATGTAAATAATTAAAATTTAAAAAGTAAACAAAACATATTTCACTGACTGGATTCGAACCCGGGATCCCGGTCTAACAAACACGTACGAAGCGCACGTCTCTACTACCTAGACTACGCTCCTTATTAAAGTTGCAGTAGCTAAACGTAGAGTTAAATCTTTTATTGCAAGCAAGTGTAAACAAACAATTTATTCATAAAATTCAGCATTTTTGATTAATTTGTTTTATATGTTGTTGTTGTCCGATTTGGACCAAATTTGGTGATGATACTTTTAATAATTATACACACATCCTGTGTGAGTTTGGTTGCGATCGGCCAACTAACATTACATGTCTTCATACAATTTTTTTATTTTTGAGCGATTTGTCCTATGGGAGCTATAGGCTATAGTTGTCCGATCCGGATCAAACTTGGTGAGGACAGTTATATTGGTACCATACACATAATGTGTGAATTTGGTCTCTCTAGCTCTAGTCGTTTTCAAGTTATAGTGATGTGAAAATAGTTTTTTACAATTTGCGGGGGCGGTAGGGGGCGTGGCAAAAATTTTAAATAAACTTAACCTGCCTGACATATAGACGGACTTTCATTCCAAATTTGGCTGCTCTAGCTCTTGTAGTTTAGAAGATCCAGGTGTTCATACGGACGGACAGACAGACAGACAGACAGACAGACAGACAGACAGACGGACAGACGGACATCGCTATATCGACTCGGCTGTTGATCCTGATCAAGAATATATATACTTTATGGGGTCGGCCACGCCTCCTTCTGCCTGTTACGCACATTTCACTTCAGACAAACTTAATAGACCCCTCTACTCTTTTTTAGAGTACGGGGTCTAAAAATAAGCCATGTCTTACAATTTGAAATTATTATTTTACATTTCGAAATTATTATTTTAAATTTAAATTGAAATAAAAAAATAAGAATAATCAAAATAATTCAATGACGGGATTTGAACCTCGGACTTCATGCTCACGCGTCAGAGCCCTAACAGCTGCACCACGCCCCTCTTTTAAAAGTGCTCGACTATCTGCATTTACATGTAATATTTTTTTGTTATTTTGTTATATAACAAAAATTAATAAAATGTCCCTGACGGCGCTCGAACCCATGATCCCGGGTTAACATACAAGTGCGAAGAATTAGATCAGGCATCTTTACTACTTAGACCACACTCCGCTTTGAAGTTTATGTAAATAATTAAAATTTAAAAAGTAAACAAAACATATTTCACTGACTGGATTCGAACCCGGGATCCCGGTCTAACAAACACGTACGAAGCGCACGTCTCTACTACCTAGACTACGCTCCTTATTAAAGTTGCAGTAGCTAAACGTAGAGTTAAATCTTTTATTGCAAGCAAGTGTAAACAAACAATTTATTCATAAAATTCAGCATTTTTGATTAATTTGTTTTATATGTTGTTGTTGTCCGATTTGGACCAAATTTGGTGATGATACTTTTAATAATTATACACACATCCTGTGTGAGTTTGGTTGCGATCGGCCAACTAACATTACATGTCTTCATACAATTTTTTTATTTTTTGAGCGATTTGTCCTATGGGAGCTATAGGCTATAGTTGTCCGATCCGGATCAAACTTGGTGAGGACAGTTATATTGGTACCATACACATAATGTGTGAATTTGGTCTCTCTAGCTCTAGTCGTTTTCAAGTTATAGTGATGTGAAAATAGTTTTTTACAATTTGCGGGGGCGGTAGGGGGCGTGGCAAAAATTTTAAATAAACTTAACCTGCCTGACATATAGACGGACTTTCATTCCAAATTTGGCTGCTCTAGCTCTTGTAGTTTAGAAGATCCAGGTGTTCATACGGACGGACAGACAGACAGACAGACAGACAGACAGACAGACAGACGGACAGACGGACATCGCTATATCGACTCGGCTGTTGATCCTGATCAAGAATATATATACTTTATGGGGTCGGCCACGCCTCCTTCTGCCTGTTACGCACATTTCACTTCAGACAAACTTAATAGACCCCTCTACTCTTTTTTAGAGTACGGGGTCTAACAAGTAAGAAAGGCTACAGTCGAGAGAGCCGACTGTAAAAGACCCCGTACTCATTCTAGTGCGCGTTTTACCATACAAATAAGTAGTTTTCGAACGATTTGTCCTATGGGAGCTATAGGCTATAGTTGCCCGATCCAGACCAAACTTGGTGAGGATATTTATAATGGTACCATACACATAATGTGTTAGTTTGGTTGCAATCGCCCAGCTAAAACTTCATGTCTCCATACAAATCACCCATTTTAGACCGATTTGTCCTATTGGAGCTATAGGCTATAATTGTCCGATCCGGACCAAGCTTGGTGAGGATAGTTATAATGGTACCATATACATAATGTGTTAGTTTGGTTGCAATCGCTCAACTAAAACTTTATGTCTCCATACAAATCACCCATTTTCGACCGATTTGTCCTATGGGAGCTATAGGCTATAGTTGTCCGATCCGGACCAAACTTCGTGAGGATAGTTATAATGGTACCATACACATAATGTGTTAGTTTGGTTGCAATCGCTCAACTAAAACTTCATGCCTCCATACAAATCACGAATTTTCGGCCGATTTGTCCTATGGGAGCTATAGGCTATAGTTATCCGATCCGGACCAAACTTGGTGAGGATAGTTATAATGGTACCATACACATAATGTGTTAGTTTGGTTGCAATCGCTCATTTAAAACTTCATGCCCCCATACAAATCACGAATTTTCGGCCGATTTGTCCTATGGGAGCTATAGGCTATAGTTGTCCGATCCGGACCAAACTTGGTGAGGATAGTTATATGAGTACCATACACATAATATGTGAATTTGGTCTCTTTAGCTTTAACCGTTTTGAAGTTATGGTGATGTGAAAAAAGTTTTTTACAATTTGCGGGGGCGGTAGGGGGCGTGGCAAAGATTTGAAATAAACTTGATCTGCTCGCGAAGTAGACGGACTTTCATTCCAAATTTGGTGGCTCTAGCTCTTGTAGTTTAAAAGATCTAGGTGATCATACAGACGGACGGACAGACAGACAGACGGACAGACGGACATCACTATATCGTCTCGGCTGTTGATGCTGATCAAGAATTTATATACTTTATGTGGTCGGAAAAGCCGCCTTCTGTCTGTTACGCACATTTCGCCTCGTACAAACTTAATAGACCCCTATACTCTTTTTTAGAGTACGGGGTCTAAAAATAACAATACTGTATGATAAGAACATATGCCTTAAAATCGGCATTGAAGTTTGAAAATTGTTTTATTTCTTGTGGGAAAAGGGGGCGTGGCAGTACAAAGTTTTTAACGACAATGCATTTTTGCCGTCTCTAGGAACCTACATACCAAAAATGGTATTCCTAAGTACTATAGTTACTGAGATATTCGCCTAAAACACGAATATACTCTCTCTTGCAGAGAGTATAACAAGTAAGAAAGGCTACAGTCGAGCGAGCCGACTGTAAAAGACACCGAACTACTTCTAGTGCGCGTTTTTCGATACAAATCACCAATTTTCGACCGATTTGTCCTATAGGAGCTATAGGCTATAGTTGTCCGATCCGGACCAAACTTGGTGAGGATAGTTATAATGGTACCATATATATAATGTGTTAGTTTGCTTGCAATCGCTGAACTAAAACTTCATGTCTCCATACAAATCACCAATTTTCGACCGATTTGTCCTATGGGAGCTATTGGCTATAGTTGTCCGATCCGGACTAAACTTGGTGCGGATAGTTATATTGGTACCGTACACATAATGTGTGAATTTGGTCTCTCTAGCTTTAACCGTTTTGAAGTTATGGTGATGTGAAAAAAGTTTTTTACAATTTGCGGGGGCGGTAGGGGGCGTGGCAAAGATTTGAAATAAACTTGATCTGCTCGCGAAGCAGACGGACTTTCATTCCGAATTTGGTGGCTCTAGCTCTTGTAGTTTAGAAGGTCCAGGTGTTCATACAGACGGACGGACAGACGGACGGACGGACAGACGGACATTGCTATATCGTCTCGGCTGTTGATGCTGATCAAGAATATATATACTTTATGGGGTCGGCCACGCCTCCTTCTGCCTGTTACGCACATTTCGCTTCAGACAAACTTAATAGACCCCTCTACTCTTTTTTAGAGTACGGGGTCTAAAAATAACAATACTGTATGATAAGAACATATGCCTTAAAATCGGCATTGAAGTTTGAAAATTGTTTTATTTCTTGTGGGAAAAGGGGGCGTGGCAGTACAAAGTTTTTAACGACAATGCATTTTTGCCGTCTCTAGGAACCTACATACCAAAAATGGTATTCCTAAGTACTATAGTTACTTAGATATTCGCCTACAACACGAATATACTCTCTCTTGCAGAGAGTATAACAAGTAAGAAAGGCTACAGTCGAGCGAGCCGACTGTAAAAGACCCCGTACTCCTTCTAGTGCGCGTTTTTCCATACAAATCACCAATTTTCGACCGATTTGTCCTATGAGAGCTATAGGCTATAGTTGTCCGATCCGGACCAAACTTGGTGAGGATAGTTATAATGGTACCATATATATAATGTGTTAGTTTGGCTGCAATCGCTCAACTAAAACTTCATGTCTCCTTACAAATCACGAATTTTCGGCCGATTTGTCCTATGGGAGCTATAGGCTATAGTTGTCCGATCCGGACCAAACTTATTGAGGATAGTTATAATGGTACTATATACATAATATGTTAGTTTGGTTGCAATCGCTCAACTAAAACTTCATGTCTCCATATAAATCACCAATTTTCTACCGATTTTTCCTATGGGAGCTATAGGCTCTAGTTATCCGATCCGGACCAAACTTGGTGAAGATAGTTATAATGGTACCATATACATAATGTGTTAGATTGGTCTCAATCGCTCAACTAAAACTTCATCACTCCATACAAATCACAAATTTTCGACCGATTTGTCCTATGGGAGCCATATGCTATAGTTGTCCGATCCGGATGAAACTTGGTGAGGATAGTTATAATGGTACCATACACATAATGTGTGAATTTGGTCTCTCTACCTCTAATCGTTTTCAAGTTATGGTGATGCGAAAAAAGTTTTTTACAATTTGCAGGGGCGGTAGGGGGCGTGGCAAAGATTTGAAATAAACTTGATCTGCTCGCGAAGCAGACGGACTTTCATTCCAAATTTGGTGGCCCTAGCTCTTGTAGTTTAGAAGATCCAGGTGTTCATACAGACGGACGGACGGACGGACGGACGGACGGACAGACGGACATGGCTATATCGACTCGGCTAGTCATGCTGATCAAGAATATATATACTTTATGGGGTCTGCCATGTCTCCTTCTCCCTGTTACATACATTCCAACGAATACAATATACCCTTTTACTCTACGAGTAACGGGTATAACAAGAAAGAATGCTATAGTCGCCTCGCGACTTTTGGATACCCGTTACTCAGTTTAATTATATTATTAACAATGGGATATGATAATAATAATAGTACAATCGTTTAGGTAATCGACCCTATTGATTTTAATTCAGATGACTTGAGAAACGCAGAAAATTTTCATACAAATTCATATTTACAGCGTATTTTTGATCGATCGTCCCTATGGGAGCTATACGATATAGTCGTCCGATTTGAATGAAACTTGGTCAACATATTTATATTATTGACAGATATAATCTGTGTAAGTTTCCCTTCGATTGCTTGGCCAATGCAAAAGTAATTCACATAAATTCATATTTAGAGCGTATTTTTGACCGATTGTCCCTATGGGAGCTATACGATATAGTCGTCCGATTTGGATGAAACTTAGTCAATATGTTTATATTATTGAAAGATATATTCTGTGTAAGTTTCACTTCGATTGATTGGCCAACGCAAAAGTTATTCATATAAATTCATATTTGGAGCGTATTTTTTACCGATTGTCCCTATGGGAACTATACGATATAGTTGTCCGATTTGGATCAAACTTGGTCAGTATATGTACTCCCTAGACGTGTACTTTATGTGTCAATTTGGTTTAGATAGCATTGCTAACAAAAAAGTTTTCTATACTAAAACATGCTATTTTTACATGTTTTTACCTTTGTATGCACATAGAACGCCCTAAAGTGGGCGTGTCAAAAAACAAAAGCAAACTTGTACTGCTTGAGCATTTTATCTTTCGTTTGCGACCACTCGGGCATTTCTAGCTCTTATAGTCTCTGAGATCCTTTTGTTCACACAGACGGACAGACGGACATGGCTATATCGACTCGGCTACTCATGCTGATCAAGAATATATATACTTTATGGGGTTTGCCATGTCTCCTTCTCCCTGTTACATACATTCCAACGAATACAATATACCCTTTTACTCTACGAGTAACGGGTATAACAAGAAAGAATGCTTTCGTCGCCTCGTGACTTTAGGATACCCGTTACTCAGTTTAATTATATTATTAACAATGGGATATGATAATAATAATAGTACAATCGTTTAGGCAATCGACCCTATTGATTTTAATTCAGATGACTTGGGAAATACAGAAAATTTTCATACAAATTCATATTTACAGCGTATTCTTACCCGATCGTCCCTATGGGAGCTATACGATATAGTCGTCCGATTTGAATGAAACTTGGTCAACATATTTATATTATTGACAGATATAATCTGTGTAAGTTTCCCTTCGATTGCTTGGCCAATGCAAAAGTAATTCACATAAATTCATATTTAGAGCGTATTTTTGACCGATTGTCCCTATGGGAGCTATACGATATAGTCGTCCGATTTGGATGAAACTTAGTCAATATGTTTATATTATTGAAAGATATATTCTGTGTAAGTTTCACTTTGATTGATTGGCCAACGCAAAAGTTATTCATATAAATTCATATTTGGAGCGTTTTTTTACCGATTGTCCCTATGGGAGCTATACGATATAGTTGTCCGATTTGGATCAAACTTGGTCAGTATATGTACTCCCTAGACGTGTACTTTATGTGTCAATTTGGTTTATATAGCATTGCTAACAAAAAAGTTTTCTATACTAAAACATGCTATTTTTACCTGTTTTTACTTTTGTATGCACATAGAACGCCCTAAAGTGGGCGTGTCAAAAAACAAAAGAAAACTTGTACTGCTTGGGCATTTTATCTTTCGTTTGCGACCACTCGGGCCTTTCTAGCTCTTATAGTCTCTGAGATCCTTTTGTTCACACAGACGGACAGACGGACGGACGGACAGACGGACAGACGGACATGGCTATATCGACTCGGCTACTCATGCTGATCAAGAATATATATACTTTATGGGGTCTGCCATGTCTCCTTCTCCCTGTTACATACATTCCAACGAATACAATATACCCTTTTAATCTACGAGTAACGGGTATAACAAGAAAGAATGCTATAGTCGCCTCGTGACTTTAGGATACCCGTTACTCAGTTTAATTATATTATTAACAATGGGATATGATAACAATAATAGTACAATCGTTTTGGCAATAGACCCTATTGATTTTAATTCAGATGACTTGAGAAACGCAGAAAATTTTCATACAAATTCATATTTACAGCGTATTTTTGACCGATCGTCCCTATGGGAGCTATACGATATAGTCGTCCGATTTGAATGAAACTTGGTCAACATATTTATATTATTGACAGATATAATCTTTATATAGCATTGCTAACAAAAAAGTTTTCTATACTAAAACATGCTATTTTTACCTGTTTTTACCTTTGTATGCACATAGAACGCCCTAAAGTGGGCGTGTCAAAAAACAAAAGCAAACTTGTACTGCTTGGGCATTTTATCTTTCGTTTGCGGCCACTCGGGCCTTTCTAGCTCTTATAGTCTCTGAGATCCTTTTGTTCACACAGACGGACAGACGGACATGGCTATATCGACTCGGCTACTCATGCTGATCAAGAATATATATACTTTATGGGGTCTGCCATGTCTCCTTCTCCCTGTTACATACATTCCAACGAATACAATATACCCTTTTACTCTACGAGTAACGGGTATAACAAGAAAGAATGCTATAGTCGCCTCGTGACTTTAGGATACCCGTTACTCAGTTTAATTATATTATTAACAATGGGATATATTATTAATGATAATAATAATAGTACAATCGTTTTGGCAATCGACCCTATTGATTTTAATTCAGATGACTTGAGAAACGCAGAAAATTTTCATACAAATTCATATTTACAGCGTATTTTTGACCGATCGTCCCTATGGGAGCTATACGATATAGTCGTCTGATTTAAATGAAACTTGGTCAACATGTTTATATTATTGACAGATATAATCTGTGTAAGTTTCCCTTCGATTGCTTGGCCAATGCAAAAGTAATTCACATAAATTCATATTTAGAGCGTATTTTTGACCGATTGTCCCTATGGGAGCTATACGATATAGTCGTCCGATTTGGATGAAACTTAGTCAATATGTTTATGTTATTGAAAGATATATTCTGTGTAAGTTTCACTTCGATTGATTGGCCAACGCAAAAGTAATTCATATAAATTCATATTTGGAGCGTATTTTTTACCGATTGTCCCTATGGGAGCTATACGATATAGTTGTCAGATTTGGATCAAACTTGGTCAGTATATGTACTCCCTAGACGTGTACTTTATGTGTCAATTTGGTTTAGATAGCATTGCTAACAAAAAAGTTTTCTATACTAAAACATGCTATTTTTACCTGTTTTTACCTTTGTATGCACATAGAACGCCCTAAAGTGGGCGTGTCAAAAAACAAAAGCAAACTTGTACTGCTTGGGCATTTTATCTTTCGTTTGCGACCACTCGGGTCTTTCTAGCTCTTATAGTCTCTGAGATCCTTTTGTTCACACAGACGGACAGACGGCTACTCATGCTGATCAAGAATATATATACTTTATGGGGTCTGCCATGTCTCCTTCTCCCTGTTACATACATTCCAACGAATACAATATACCCTTTTTACTCTACGAGTAACGGGTATAACAAGAAAAGAATGCTATAGTCGCCTCGTGACTTTAGGATACCCGTTACTCAGTTTAATTATATTATTAACAATGGGATATGATAATAATAATAGTACAATCGTTTAGGTAATCGACCCTATTGATTTTAATTCAGATGACTTGAGAAACGCAGAAAATTTTCATACAAATTCATATTTACAGCGTATTTTTGACCGATCGTCCCTATGGGAGCTATACGATATAGTCGTGCGATTTGAATGAAACTTGATCAACATATTTATATTATTGACAGATATAATCTGTGTAAGTTTCCCTTATTTGCTTGGCCAATGCAAAAGTAATTCACATAAATTCATATTTAGAGCGTATTTTTGACCGATTGTCCCTATGGGAGCTATACGATATAGTCGTCCGATTTGGATGAAACTTAGTCAATATGTTTATATTATTGAATGATATATTCTGTGTAAGTTTCACTTCGATTGATTGGCCAACGCAAAAGTTATTCATATAAATTCATATTTGGAGCGTATTTTTTACCGATTTTCCCTATGGGAGCTATTCGATATAGTTGTCCGATTTGGATCAAACTTGGTCAGTATATGTACTCCCTAGACGCGTACTTTATGTGTCAATTTGGTTTATATAGCATTGCTAACAAAAAAGTTTTCTATACTAAAACATGCTATTTTTTACCTGTTTTTTACCTTTGTATGCACATAGAAGGCCCTAAAGTGGGCGTGTCAAAAAACAAAAGCAAACTTGTACTGCTTGGGCATTTTATCTTTCGTTTGCGACCACTCGGGCCTTTCTAGCTCTTATAGTCTCTGAGATCCTTTTGTTCACACAGACGGACAGACGGACAGACGGACGGACGGACAGACGGACAGACGGACATGGCTATATCGACTCGGCTAGTCATGCTGATCAAGAATATATATACTTTATGGGGTCTGCCATGTCTCCTTCTCCCTGTTACATACATTCCAACGAATACAATATACCCTTTTACTCTACGAGTAACGGGTATAACAAGAAAGAATGCTATAGTCGCCTCGCGACTTTAGGATACCAGTTACTCAGTTTAATTATATTATTAACAATATAATATATTATTAATTATATTAATAATAGTACAATCGTTTAGGTAATCGACCCTATTGATTTTAATTCAGATGACTTGGGAAACGCAGAAAATTTTCATACAAATTCATATTTACAGCGTATTTTTGACCGATCGTCCCTATGGGAGCTATACGATATAGTCGTCCGATTTAAATGAAACTTGGTCAACATGTTTATATTATTGACAGATATAATCTGTGTAAGTTTCCCTTCGATTGCTTGGCCAATGCAAAAGTAATTCACATAAATTCATATTTAGAGCGTATTTTTGACCGATTGTCCCTATGGGAGCTATACGATATAGTCGTCCGATTTGGATGAAACTTAGTCAATATGTTTATATTATTGAAAGATATATTCTGTGTAAGTTTCACTTCGATTGATTGGCCAACGCAAAAGTTATTCATATAAATTCATATTTGGAGCGTTTTTTTTACCGATTGTCCCTATGGGAGCTATTCGATATAGTCGTCCGATTTGGATGAAACTTAGTCAATATGTTTATATTATTGAAAGATATATTCTGTGTAAGTTTCACTTCGATTGATTGGCCAACGCAAAAGTAATTCACATAAATTCATATTTAGAGCGTATTTTTGACCGATTGTCCCTATGGGAGCTATACGATATAGTTGTCCGATTTGGATCAAACTTGGTCAGTATATGAACTCCCTAGACGTGTACTTTATGTGTCAATTTGGTTTAGATAGCATTGCTAACAAAAAAGTTTTCTATACTAAAACATGCTATTTTTACCTGTTTTTACCTTTGTATGCACATAGAAGGCCCTAAAGTGGGCGTGTCAAAAAACAAAAGCAAACTTGTACTGCTTGGGCATTTTATCTTTCGTTTGCGACCACTCGGGCCTTTCTAGCTCTTATAGTCTCTGAGATCCTTTTGTTCACACAGACGGACAGACGGAAAGACGGACGGACGGACAGACGGACAGACGGACATGGCTATATCGACTCGGCTAGTCATGCTGATCAAGAATATATATACTTTATGGGGTCTGCCATGTCTCCTTCTCCCTGTTACATACATTCCAACGAATACAATATACCCTTTTTACTCTACGAGTAACGGGTATAACAAGAAAGAATGCTATAGTCGCCTCGCGACTTTAGGATACCAGTTACTCAGTTTAATTATATTATTAACAATATAATATATTATTAATTATATTAATAATAGTACAATCGTTTAGGTAATCGACCCTATTGATTTTAATTCAGATGACTTGGGAAACGCAGAAAATTTTCATACAAATTCATATTTACAGCGTATTTTTGACCGATCGTCCCTATGGGAGCTATACGATATAGTCGTCCGATTTAAATGAAACTTGGTCAACATGTTTATATTATTGACAGATATAATCTGTGTAAGTTTCCCTTCGATTGCTTGGCCAATGCAAAAGTAATTCACATAAATTCATATTTAGAGCGTATTTTTGACCGATTGTCCCTATGGGAGCTATACGATATAGTCGTCCGATTTGGATGAAACTTAGTCAATATGTTTATATTATTGAAAGATATATTCTGTGTAAGTTTCACTTCGATTGATTGGCCAACGCAAAAGTTATTCATATAAATTCATATTTGGAGCGTATTTTTTACCGATTGTCCCTATGGGAGCTATTCGATATAGTTGTCCGATTTGGATCAAACTTGGTCAGTATATGTACTCCCTAGACGCGTACTTTATGTGTCAATTTGGTTTATATAGCATTGCTAACAAAAAAGTTTTCTATACTAAAACATGCTATTTTTACCTGTTTTTACCTTTGTATGCACATAGAAGGCCCTAAAGTGGGCGTGTCAAAAAACAAAAGCAAACTTGTACTGCTTGGGCATTTTATCTTTCGTTTGCGACCACTCGGGCCTTTCTAGCTCTTATAGTCTCTGAGATCCTTTTGTTCACACAGACGGACAGACGGACAGACGGACGGACGGACAGACGGACATGGCTATATCGACTCGGCTAGTCATGCTGATCAAGAATATATATACTTTATGGGGTCTGCCATGTCTCCTTCTCCCTGTTACATACATTCCAACGAATACAATATACCCTTTTACTCTACGAGTAACGGGTATAACAAGAAAAGAATGCTATAGTCGCCTCGCGACTTTAGGATACCAGTTACTCAGTTTAATTATATTATTAACAATATAATATATTATTAATTATATTAATAATAGTACAATCGTTTAGGTAATCGACCCTATTGATTTTAATTCAGATGACTTGGGAAACGCAGAAAATTTTCATACAAATTCATATTTACAGCGTATTTTTTGACCGATCGTCCCTATGGGAGCTATACGATATAGTCGTCCGATTTAAATGAAACTTGGTCAACATGTTTATATTATTGACAGATATAATCTGTGTAAGTTTCCCTTCGATTGCTTGGCCAATGCAAAAGTAATTCACATAAATTCATATTTAGAGCGTATTTTTGACCGATTGTCCCTATGGGAGCTATACGATATAGTCGTCCGATTTGGATGAAACTTAGTCAATATGTTTATATTATTGAAAGATATATTCTGTGTAAGTTTCACTTCGATTGATTGGCCAACGCAAAAGTTATTCATATAAATTCATATTTGGAGCGTATTTTTTTACCGATTGTCCCTATGGGAGCTATACGATATAGTTGTCCGATTTGGATCAAACTTGGTCAGTATATGTACTCCCTAGACGTGTACTTTTGTGTCAATTTGGTTTAGATAGCATTGCTAACAAAAAGTTTTCTATACTAAAACATGCTATTTTTACCTGTTTTTACCTTTGTATGCACATAGAACGCCCTAAAGTGGGCGTGTCAAAAAACAAAAGCAAACTTGTACTGCTTGGGCATTTTATCTTTCGTTTGCGACCACTCGGGCCTTTCTAGCTCTTATAGTCTCTGAGATCCTTTTGTTCACACAGACGGACAGACGGACGGACGACGGACGACGGACTCTTTCGACTCGGCTACTCATGCTGATCAAGAATATATATACTTTATGGGGTCTGCCATGTCTCCTTCTCCCTGTTACATACATTCCAACGAATACAATATACCCTTTTACTCTACGAGTAACGGGTATAACAAGAAAGAATGCTATAGTCGCCTCGCGACTTTAGGATACCAGTTACTCAGTTTAATTATATTATTAACAATATAATATATTATTAATTATATTAATAATAGTACAATCGTTTAGGTAATCGACCCTATTGATTTTAATTCAGATGACTTGGGAAACGCAGAAAATTTTCATACAAATTCATATTTACAGCGTATTTTTTGACCGATCGTCCCTATGGGAGCTATACGATATAGTCGTCCGATTTAAATGAAACTTGGTCAACATGTTTATATTATTGACAGATATAATCTGTGTAAGTTTCCCTTCGATTGCTTGGCCAATGCAAAAGTAATTCACATAAATTCATATTTAGAGCGTATTTTTTGACCGATTGTCCCTATGGGAGCTATACGATATAGTCGTCCGATTTGGATGAAACTTAGTCAATATGTTTATATTATTGAAAGATATATTCTGTGTAAGTTTCACTTCGATTGATTGGCCAACGCAAAAGTTATTCATATAAATTCATATTTGGAGCGTTTTTTTTTGTCCTTGTTTTGATTTGGATGAACTTAGTCAATATGTTTATATTATTGAAGATATTTCTGTGTAGTTCCTTCTTGTAAGTAATTCACATAAATTCATATTTAGAGCGTTTTTTGACCGATTGTCCCTATGGGAGCTATACGATATAGTTGTCCGATTTGGATCAAACTTGGTCAGTATATGTACTCCCTAGACGTGTACTTTATGTGTCAATTTGGTTTAGATAGCATTGCTAACAAAAAAGTTTTCTATACTAAAACATGCTATTTTTACCTGTTTTTACCTTTGTATGCACATAGAACGCCCTAAAGTGGGCGTGTCAAAAAACAAAAGCAAACTTGTACTGCTTGGGCATTTTATCTTTCGTTTGCGACCACTCGGGCCTTTCTAGCTCTTATAGTCTCTGAGATCCTTTTGTTCACACAGACGGACAGACGGACGGACGGACGGACGGACAGACGGACATGGCTATATCGACTCGGCTAGTCATGCTGATCAAGAATATATATACTTTATGGGGTCTGCCATGTCTCCTTCTCCCTGTTACATACATTCCAACGAATACAATATACCCTTTTACTCTACGAGTAACGGGTATAACAAGAAAGAATGCTATAGTCGCCTCGCGACTTTAGGATACCAGTTACTCAGTTTAATTATATTATTAACAATATAATATATTATTAATTATATTAATAATAGTACAATCGTTTAGGTAATCGACCCTATTGATTTTAATTCAGATGACTTGGGAAACGCAGAAAATTTTCATACAAATTCATATTTACAGCGTATTTTTTGACCGATCGTCCCTATGGGAGCTATACGATATAGTCGTCCGATTTAAATGAAACTTGGTCAACATGTTTATATTATTGACAGATATAATCTGTGTAAGTTTCCCTTCGATTGCTTGGCCAATGCAAAAGTAATTCACATAAATTCATATTTAGAGCGTATTTTTGACCGATTGTCCCTATGGGAGCTATACGATATAGTCGTCCGATTTGGATGAAACTTAGTCAATATGTTTATATTATTGAAAGATATATTCTGTGTAAGTTTCACTTCGATTGATTGGCCAACGCAAAAGTTATTCATATAAATTCATATTTGGAGCGTATTTTTTACCGATTGTCCCTATGGGAGCTATACGATATAGTTGTCCGATTTGGATCAAACTTGGTCAGTATATGTACTCCCTAGACGTGTACTTTATGTGTCAATTTGGTTTAGATAGCATTGCTAACAAAAAAGTTTTCTATACTAAAACATGCTATTTTTACCTGTTTTTACCTTTGTATGCACATAGAACGCCCTAAAGTGGGCGTGTCAAAAAACAGAAGCAAACTTGTACTGCTTGGGCATTTTATCTTTCGTTTGCGACCACTCGGGTCTTTCTAGCTCTTATAGTCTCTGAGATCCTTTTGTTCACACAGACGGACAGACGGCTACTCATGCTGATCAAGAATATATATACTTTATGGGGTCTGCCATGTCTCCTTCTCCCTGTTACATACATTCCAACGAATACAATATACCCTTTTACTCTACGAGTAACGGGTATAACAAGAAAGAATGCTATAGTCGCCTCGTGACTTTAGGATACCCGTTACTCAGTTTAATTATATTATTAACAATGGGATATGATAATAATAATAGTACAATCGTTTAGGCAATCGACCCTATTGATTTTAATTCAGATGACTTGGGAAACGCAGAAAATTTTCATACAAATTCATATTTACAGCGTATTTTTGACCGATCGTCCCTATGGGAGCTATACGATATAGTCGTGCGATTTGAATGAAACTTGATCAACATATTTATATTATTGACAGATATAATCTGTGTAAGTTTCCCTTGGATTGCTTGGCCAATGCAAAAGTAATTCACATAAATTCATATTTAGAGCGTATTTTTGACCGATTGTCCCTATGGGAGCTATACGATATAGTCATAAATTTTCATACAAATTCATATTTACAGCGTATTTTTGACCGATCGTCCCTATGGGAGCTATACGATATAGTCGTCCGATTTAAATGAAACTTGGTCAACATGTTTATATTATTGACAGATATAATCTGTGTAAGTTTCCCTTCGATTGCTTGGCCAATGCAAAAGTAATTCACATAAATTCATATTTAGAGCGTATTTTTGACCGATTGTCCCTATGGGAGCTATACGATATAGTCGTCCGATTTGGATGAAACTTAGTCAATATGTTTATATTATTGAAAGATATATTCTGTGTAAGTTTCACTTCGATTGATTGGCCAACGCAAAAGTTATTCATATAAATTCATATTTGGAGCGTATTTTTTACCGATTGTCCCTATGGGAGCTATACGATATAGTTGTCCGATTTGGATCAAACTTGGTCAGTATATGTACTCCCTACACGTGTACTTTATGTGTCAATTTGGTTTAGATAGCATTGCTAACAAAAAAGTTTTCTATACTAAAACATGCTATTTTTACCTGTTTTTACCTTTGTATGCACATAGAACGCCCTAAAGTGGGCGTGTCAAAAAACAAAAGCAAACTTGTACTGCTTGGGCATTTTATCTTTCGTTTGCGACCACTCGGGTCTTTCTAGCTCTTATAGTCTCTGAGATCCTTTTGTTCACACAGACGGACAGACGGCTACTCATGCTGATCAAGAATATATATACTTTATGGGGTCTGCCATGTCTCCTTCTCCCTGTTACATACATTCCAACGAATACAATATACCCTTTTACTCTACGAGTAACGGGTATAACAAGAAAGAATGCTATAGTCGCCTCGTGACTTTAGGATACCCGTTACTCAGTTTAATTATATTATTAACAATGGGATATGATAATAATAATAGTACAATCGTTTAGGCAATCGACCCTATTGATTTTAATTCAGATGACTTGAGAAACGCAGAAAATTTTCATACAAATTCATATTTACAGCGTATTTTTGACCGATCGTCCCTATGGGAGCTATACGATATAGTCGTGCGATTTGAATGAAACTTGATCAACATATTTATATTATTGACAGATATAATCTGTGTAAGTTTCCCTTGAATTGCTTGGCCAATGCAAAAGTAATTCACATAAATTCATATTTAGAGCGTATTTTTGACCGATTGTCCCTATGGGAGCTATACGATATAGTCGTCCGATTTGGATGAAACTTAGTCAATATGTTTATATTATTGAATGATATATTCTGTGTAAGTTTCACTTCGATTAATTGGCCAACGCAAAAGTTATTCATATAAATTCATATTTGGAGCGTATTTTTTACCGATTGTCCCTATGGGAGCTATTTGATATAGTTGTCCGATTTGGATCAAACTTGGTCAGTATATGTACTCCCTAGACGCGTACTTTATGTGTCAATTTGGTTTATATAGCATTGCTAACAAAAAAGTTTTCTATACTAAAACATGCTATTTTTACCTGTTTTTACCTTTGTATGCACATAGAAGGCCCTAAAGTGGGCGTGTCAAAAAACAAAAGCAAACTTGTACTGCTTGGGCATTTTATCTTTCGTTTGCGACCACTCGGGCCTTTCTAGCTCTTATAGTCTCTGAGATCCTTTTGTTCACACAGACGGACAGACGGACGGACGGACAGACGGACAGTGGCTAGATTCATGCTGATCAAGAATATATATACTTTATGGGGTCTGCCATGTCTCCTTCTCCCTGTTACATACATTCCAACGAATACAATATACCCTTTTACTCTACGAGTAACGGGTATAACAAGAAAGAATGCTATAGTCGCCTCGCGACTTTAGGATACCAGTTACTCAGTTTAATTATATTATTAACAATATAATATATTATTAATTATATTAATAATAGTACAATCGTTTAGGTAATCGACCCTATTGATTTTAATTCAGATGACTTGGGAAACGCAGAAAATTTTCATACAAATTCATATTTACAGCGTATTTTTGACCGATCGTCCCTATGGGAGCTATACGATATAGGTCGTCCGATTTAAATGAAACTTGGT
>JAEIGM010000720.1:0-11912 GCA_018903735.1 Drosophila cardini
TTCCGATTCAAAATCGGTTGAGTTTGACAGAGATAGCTAAGATCAAGGCCCGAAATGTGAGGATTCGAAAATAACGTCTAAAATCCTCTAAGACCTCTAGAAACGCCAGAAAATGCAAAAAACAAAAAAATAAATGAAAAAATTTTAAATTGTAGCAATCAAGATTATTTTGATGCAGAGTCGATATAAATGAAAATTATTGAATTAAATGGTATTCAAATTCAAAATCGGTTGAGTTTTGACAGTGATAGCTAAGATCAAGGCCCGAAATGTGAGGATTCGAAAATAACGTCTAAAATCCTCTCAGACCTCTAAGAAGCGCCAGAAAATGCAAAAACAAAAATTAAAATGCCGGACTGTAAATTGACGAAATCAAGATTATTTTGATGCAGAGTCGATATAAATGGAAATTATTGAATTAAATGGTATTTTGATTCAAAATCGGTTGAGGATTTTGACAGAGATAGCTAAGATCAAGGCCTGAAATGTGAGGATTCGAAAATAACGTCTAAAAATCGTCTAAGACCTCTAGAAACGCCAGAAAATGCAAAAACCGAAAAAATAAATGCAAACAAATTTTAAATTGACGAGAGTAAAGATTATTTTGATGCAGAGTCGATATAAATGAAAATTATTGAATTAAATGGTATTCCGATTCAAAATCGGTTGAGTTTTGACAAGAGATAGCTAAGATCAAGGCCCGAAATGTGAGGACCGAAAATAACGTCTAAAATCCTCTAAGACCTCTAGAAACAACTGAAAATGCAAAAACAAAAAATAAATGGAAAAAATTTTAAATTGACGAAATCAAGATTATTTTGATGCAGAGTCGATATAAATGAAAATTATTGAATTAAATGGTATTCCGATTCAAAATCGGTTGAGTTTTGACAGAGATAGCTAAGATCAAGGCCCAAAATGTGAGGATTCGAAAATAACGTCTAAAATCCTCTAAGACCTCTAGAAACGCCAGAAAATGCAAAAACAAAAAAATAAATGGAAAAAATTTTAAATTGACGAAATCAAGATTATTTTGATGCAGAGTCGATATAAATGAAAATTATTGAATTAAACGGTATTCCGATTCAAAATCGGTTGAGTTTTGACAGAGATAGCTAAAGATCAAGGCCCCCGAAATGTGAGGATTCGAAAATAACGTCTAAAATCCTCTAAGACCTCTAGAAACGCCAGAAAAATGCAAAAAACGGAAAAAATAAATGGGAAAAATTTTAAATTGACGAAATCAAGATTATTTTGATGCAGAGTCGATATAAATGAAAATTATTGAATTAAATGGTATTCCGATTCAAAATCGGTTGAGTTTTGACAGAGATAGCCAAGATCAAGGCCCGAAATGTGAGGATTCGAAAATAACGTCTAAAATCCTCTAAGACCTCTAGAAACGCCAGAAAATGCAAAAAACGGAAAAATAAATGAAAAAATTTTTAAATTGACGAAATCAAGATTATTTTGATGCAGAGTCGATATAAATGAAAATTATTGAATTAAATGGTATTTTGATTTAAAATCGGTTGAGCTTTGACAGAGATAGCTAAGATCAAGGCCTGAAATGTGAGGATTCGAAAATAACGTCTAAAATCGTCTAAGACCTCTAGAAACGCCAGAAAATGCAAAAAACAAAAAAATAAATGAAAAAATTTTAAATTGACGAAATCAAGATTATTTTGATGCAGAGTCGATATAAATGAAAATTATTAAATTAAATGGTATTCCGATTCAAAATCGGTTGAGTTTTGACAGAGATAGATAAGATCAAGGCCCGAAATGTGAGGATTCGAAAATAAGGTCTAAAATCCTCTAAGACCTCTAGAAACGCCAGAAAATGCAAAAAAAAAAAATAAATGCGAAAAAATTTTAAATTGGCTTGAAATCAAGATTATTTTGATGCAGAGTCGATATAAATGAAAATTATTGCATTAAATGGTATTCCGATTCAAAATCGGTTGAGTTTTGACAGAGATAGCTAAGATCAAGGCCCGAAATGTGAGGATTCGAAAATAAGGTCTAAAATCCTCTAAGACCTCTAGAAACGCCAGAAAATGCAAAAACAAAAAATAAATGAAAAAATTTTAAATTGACGAAATCAAGATTATTTTGATGCAGAGTCGATATAAATGAAAATTATTGAATTAAATGGTATTCTGATTCAAAATCGGTTGAGTTTTGACAGAGATAGCTAAGATCAAGGCCTGAAATGTGGGGATTCGAAAATAACGTCTAAAATCCTCTAAGACCTCTAGAAACGCCAGAAAATGCAAAAACAAAAAATAAATGAAAAAATTTTAAATTGACGAAATCAAGATTATTTTGATGCAGAGTCGATATAAATGAAAATTATTGAATTAAATGGTATTCCGATTCAAAATCGGTTGAGTTTTGACAGAGATAGCTAAGATCAAGGCCCGAAATGTGAGGATTCGAAAATAACGTCTAAAATCCTCTAAGACCTCTAGAAACGCCAGAAAATGCAAAAACAAAAAATAAATGAAAATAATTTTAAATTGACGAAATCAAGATTATTTTGATGCAGAGTCGATATAAATGAAAATTATTGAATTAAATGGTATTCCGATTCAAAATCGGTTGAGTTTTGACAGAGATAGCTAAGATCAAGGCCCGAAATGTGAGGATTCGAAAATAACGTCTAAAATCCTCTAAGACCTCTAGAAACGCCAGAAAATGCAAAAACAAAAAATAAATGAAATAATTTTAAATTGACGAAATCAAGATTATTTTGATGCAGAGTCGATATAAATGAAAATTATTGAATTAAATGGTATTCCGATTCAAAATCGGTTGAGTTTTGACAGAGATAGCTAAGATCAAGGCCTGAAATGTGAGGATTCGAAAATAACGTCTAAAATCCTCTAAGACCTCTAGAAACGCCAGAAAATGCAAAAACAAAAAATAAATGAAAAAAATTTTAAATTGACGAAATCAAGATTATTTTGATGCAGAGTCGATATAAATGAAAATTATTGAATTAAATGGTATTCCGATTCAAAATCGGTTGAGTTTTTTGACAGAGATAGCTAAGATCAAGGCCCGAAATGTGAGGATTCGAAAATAACGTCTAAAATCCTCTAAGACCTCTAGAAACGCCAGAAAATGCAAAAAACAAAAAAATAAATGAAAAAAATTTTAAATTGACGAAATCAAGATTATTTTGATGCAGAGTCGATATAAATGAAAATTATTGAATTAAATGGTATTCCGATTCAAAATCGGTTGAGTTTTGACAGAGATAGCTAAGATCAAGGCCCGAAATGTGAGGATTCGAAAATAACGTCTAAAATCCTCTAAGACCTCTAGAAACGCCAGAAAATGCAAAAACAAAAAAATAAATGAAAAAATTTTAAATTGACGAAATCAAGATTATTTTGATGCAGAGTCGATATAAATGAAAATTATTGAATTAAATGGTATTCCGATTCAAAATCGGTTGAGTTTTGACAGAGATAGCTAAGATCAAGGCCCGAAATGTGAGGATTCGAAAATAACGTCTAAAATCCTCTAAGACCTCTAGAAACGCCAGAAAATGCAAAAACAAAAAATTAAATGAAAAAATTGTAAATTGACGAAATCAAGATTATTTTGATGCAGAGTCGATATAAATGAAAATTATTGAATTAAATGGTATTCTGATTCAAAATCGGTTGAGTTTTGACAAGAGATAGCTAAGATCAAGGCCCGAAATGTGAGGATTCGAAAATAACGTCTAAAATCCTCTAAGACCTCTAGAAACGCCAGAAAATGCAAAAACAAAAAAATAAATGAAAAATTTTAAATTGACGAAATCAAGATTATTTTGATGCAGAGTCGATATAAATGAAAATTATTGAATTAAATGGTATTCCGATTCAAAATCGGTTGAGTTTTGACAGAGATAGCTAAGATCAAGGCCCGAAATGTGAGGATTCGAAAATAACGTCTAAAATCCTCTAAGACCTCTAGAAACGCCAGAAAATGCAAAAACAAAAAATAAATGAAAAAATTTTAAATTGACGAAATCAAGATTATTTTGATGCAGAGTCGATATAAATGAAAATTATTGAATTAAATGGTATTCCGATTCAAAATCGGTTGAGTTTTGACAGAGATAGCTAAGATCAAGGCCCGAAATGTGAGGATTCGAAAATAACGTCTAAAATCCTCTAAGACCTCTAGAAACGCCAGAAAATGCAAAAACAAAAAATAAATGAAAAAAATTTTAAATTGACGAAATCAAGATTATTTTGATGCAGAGTCGATATAAATGAAAATTATTGAATTAAATGGTATTCCGATTCAAAATCGGTTGAGTTTTGACAGAGATAGCTAAGATCAAGGCCCGAAATGTGAGGATTCGAAAATAACGTCTAAAATCCTCTAAGACCTCTAGAAACGCCAGAAAATGCAAAAACAAAAAATAAATGAAAAAATTTTAAATTGACGAAATCAAGATTATTTTGATGCAGAGTCGATATAAATGAAAATTATTGAATTAAATGGTATTCCGATTCAAAATCGGTTGAGTTTTGACAGAGATAGCTAAGATCAAGGCCCGAAATGTGAGGATTCGAAAATAACGTCTAAAATCCTCTAAGACCTCTAGAAACGCCAGAAAATGCAAAAACAAAAAATAAATGAAAAAAATTTTAAATTGACGAAATCAAGATTATTTTGATGCAGAGTCGATATAAATGAAAATTATTGAATTAAATGGTATTCCGATTCAAAATCGGTTGAGTTTTGACAGAGATAGCTAAGATCAAGGCCCGAAATGTGAGGATTCGAAAATAACGTCTAAAATCCTCTAAGACCTCTAGAAACGCCAGAAAATGCAAAAACAAAAAATAAATGAAAAAATTTTAAATTGACGAAATCAAGATTATTTTGATGCAGAGTCGATATAAATGAAAATTATTGAATTAAATGGTATTCCGATTCAAAATCGGTTGAGTTTTGACAGAGATAGCTAAGATCAAGGCCTGAAATGTGAGGATTCGAAAATAACGTCTAAAATCCTCTAAGACCTCTAGAAACGCCAGAAAATGCAAAAACAAAAAATAAATGAAAAAATTTTAAATTGACGAAATCAAGATTATTTTGATGCAGAGTCGATATAAATGAAAATTATTGAATTAAATGGTATTCCGATTCAAAATCGGTTGAGTTTTGACAGAGATAGCTAAGATCAAGGCCCGAAATGTGAGGATTCGAAAATAACGTCTAAAATCCTCTAAGACCTCTAGAAACGCCAGAAAATGCAAAAACAAAAAATAAATGAAAAAATTTTAAATTGACGAAATCAAGATTATTTTGATGCAGAGTCGATATAAATGAAAATTATTGAATTAAATGGTATTCCGATTCAAAATCGGTTGAGTTTTGACAGAGATAGCTAAGATCAAGGCCCGAAATGTGAGGATTCGAAAATAACGTCTAAAATCCTCTAAGACCTCTAGAAACGCCAGAAAATGCAAAAAACAAAAAAATAAATGAAAAAATTTTAAATTGACGAAATCAAGATTATTTTGATGCAGAGTCGATATAAATGAAAATTATTGAATTAAATGGTATTCCGATTCAAAATCGGTTGAGTTTTGACAGAGATAGCTAAGATCAAGGCCCGAAATGTGAGGATTCGAAAATAACGTCTAAAATCCTCTAAGACCTCTAGAAACGCCAGAAAATGCAAAAACAAAAAATAAATGAAAAAATTTTAAATTGACGAAATCAAGATTATTTTGATGCAGAGTCGATATAAATGAAAATTATTGAATTAAATGGTATTCCGATTCAAAATCGGTTGAGTTTTGACAGAGATAGCTAAGATCAAGGCCCGAAATGTGAGGATTCGAAAATAACGTCTAAAATCCTCTAAGACCTCTAGAAACGCCAGAAAATGCAAAAACAAAAAATAAATGAAAAAATTTTAAATTGACGAAATCAAGATTATTTTGATGCAGAGTCGATATAAATGAAAATTATTGAATTAAATGGTATTCCGATTCAAAATCGGTTGAGTTTTGACAGAGATAGCTAAGATCAAGGCCCGAAATGTGAGGATTCGAAAATAACGTCTAAAATCCTCTAAGACCTCTAGAAACGCCAGAAAATGCAAAAACAAAAAATAAATGAAAAAATTTTAAATTGACGAAATCAAGATTATTTTGATGCAGAGTCGATATAAATGAAAATTATTGAATTAAATGGTATTCCGATTCAAAATCGGTTGAGTTTTGACAGAGATAGCTAAGATCAAGGCCCGAAATGTGAGGATTCGAAAATAACGTCTAAAATCCTCTAAGACCTCTAGAAACGCCAGAAAATGCAAAAAACAAAAAATAAATGAAAAAATTTTAAATTGACGAAATCAAGATTATTTTGATGCAGAGTCGATATAAATGAAAATTATTGAATTAAATGGTATTCCGATTCAAAATCGGTTGAGTTTTGACAGAGATAGCTAAGATCAAGGCCCGAAATGTGAGGATTCGAAAATAACGTCTAAAATCCTCTAAGACCTCTAGAAACGCCAGAAAATGCAAAAACAAAAAATAAATGAAAAAATTTTAAATTGACGAAATCAAGATTATTTTGATGCAGAGTCGATATAAATGAAAATTATTGAATTAAATGGTATTCCGATTCAAAATCGGTTGAGTTTTGACAGAGATAGCTAAGATCAAGGCCCGAAATGTGAGGATTCGAAAATAACGTCTAAAATCCTCTAAGACCTCTAGAAACGCCAGAAAATGCAAAAACAAAAAAATAAATGAAAAAATTTTAAATTGACGAAATCAAGATTATTTTGATGCAGAGTCGATATAAATGAAAATTATTGAATTAAATGGTATTCCGATTCAAAATCGGTTGAGTTTTGACAGAGATAGCTAAGATCAAGGCCTGAAATGTGAGGATTCTAAAATAACGTCTAAAATCCTCTAAGACCTCTAGAAACGCCAGAAAATGCAAAAACAAAAAATAAATGAAATAATTTTAAATTGACGAAATCAAGATTATTTTGATGCAGAGTCGATATAAATGAAAATTATTGAATTAAATGGTATTCCGATTCAAAATCGGTTGAGTTTTGACAGAGATAGCCAAGATCAAGGCCCGAAATGTGAGGATTCGAAAATAACGTCTAAAATCCTCTAAGACCTCTAGAAACGCCAGAAAATGCAAAAACAAAAAATAAATGAAAAAATTTTAAATTGACGAAATCAAGATTATTTTGATGCAGAGTCGATATAAATGAAAATTATTGAATTAAATGGTATTCCGATTCAAAATCGGTTGAGTTTTGACAGAGATAGCTAAGATCAAGGCCCGAAATGTGAGGATTCGAAAATAACGTCTAAAATCCTCTAAGACCTCTAGAAACGCCAGAAAATGCAAAAACAAAAAATAAATGAAAAAATTTTAAATTGACGAAATCAAGATTATTTTGATGCAGAGTCGATATAAATGAAAATTATTGAATTAAATGGTATTCCGATTCAAAATCGGTTGAGTTTTGACAGAGATAGCTAAGATCAAGGCCCGAAATGTGAGGATTCGAAAATAACGTCTAAAATCCTCTAAGACCTCTAGAAACGCCAGAAAATGCAAAAACAAAAAAATAAATGAAAAAATTTTAAATTGACGAAATCAAGATTATTTTGATGCAGAGTCGATATAAATGAAAATTATTGAATTAAATGGTATTCCGATTCAAAATCGGTTGAGTTTTGACAGAGATAGCTAAGATCAAGGCCCGAAATGTGAGGATTCGAAAATAACGTCTAAAATCCTCTAAGACCTCTAGAAACGCCAGAAAATGCAAAAACAAAAAATAAATGAAAAAAATTTTAAATTGACGAAATCAAGATTATTTTGATGCAGAGTCGATATAAATGAAAATTATTGAATTAAATGGTATTCCGATTCAAAATCGGTTGAGTTTTGACAGAGATAGCTAAGATCAAGGCCCGAAATGTGAGGATTCGAAAATAACGTCTAAAATCCTCTAAGACCTCTAGAAACGCCAGAAAATGCAAAAACAAAAAATAAATGAAAAAATTTTAAATTGACGAAATCAAGATTATTTTGATGCAGAGTCGATATAAATGAAAATTATTGAATTAAATGGTATTCCGATTCAAAATCGGTTGAGTTTTGACAGAGATAGCTAAGATCAAGGCCCGAAATGTGAGGATTCGAAAATAACGTCTAAAATCCTCTAAGACCTCTAGAAACGCCAGAAAATGCAAAAAACAAAAAATAAATGAAAAAATTTTAAATTGACGAAATCAAGATTATTTTGATGCAGAGTCGATATAAATGAAAATTATTGAATTAAATGGTATTCCGATTCAAAATCGGTTGAGTTTTGACAGAGATAGCTAAGATCAAGGCCCGAAATGTGAGGATTCGAAAATAACGTCTAAAATCCTCTAAGACCTCTAGAAACGCCAGAAAATGCAAAAACAAAAAATAAATGAAAAAATTTTAAATTGACGAAATCAAGATTATTTTGATGCAGAGTCGATATAAATGAAAATTATTGAATTAAATGGTATTCCGATTCAAAATCGGTTGAGTTTTGACAGAGATAGCTAAGATCAAGGCCCGAAATGTGAGGATTCGAAAATAACGTCTAAAATCCTCTAAGACCTCTAGAAACGCCAGAAAATGCAAAAACAAAAAATAAATGAAAAAAATTTTAAATTGACGAAATCAAGATTATTTTGATGCAGAGTCGATATAAATGAAAATTATTGAATTAAATGGTATTCCGATTCAAAATCGGTTGAGTTTTGACAGAGATAGCTAAGATCAAGGCCCGAAATGTGAGGATTCGAAAATAACGTCTAAAATCCTCTAAGACCTCTAGAAACGCCAGAAAATGCAAAAAACAAAAAATAAATGAAAAAATTTTAAATTGACGAAATCAAGATTATTTTGATGCAGAGTCGATATAAATGAAAATTATTGAATTAAATGGTATTCCGATTCAAAATCGGTTGAGTTTTGACAGAGATAGCTAAGATCAAGGCCCGAAATGTGAGGATTCGAAAATAACGTCTAAAATCCTCTAAGACCTCTAGAAACGCCAGAAAATGCAAAAACAAAAAATAAATGAAAAAATTTTAAATTGACGAAATCAAGATTATTTTGATGCAGAGTCGATATAAATGAAAATTATTGAATTAAATGGTATTCCGATTCAAAATCGGTTGAGTTTTGACAGAGATAGCTAAGATCAAGGCCCGAAATGTGAGGATTCGAAAATAACGTCTAAAATCCTCTAAGACCTCTAGAAACGCCAGAAAATGCAAAAACAAAAAATAAATGAAAAAATTTTAAATTGACGAAATCAAGATTATTTTGATGCAGAGTCGATATAAATGAAAATTATTGAATTAAATGGTATTCCGATTCAAAATCGGTTGAGTTTTGACAGAGATAGCTAAGATCAAGGCCCGAAATGTGAGGATTCGAAAATAACGTCTAAAATCCTCTAAGACCTCTAGAAACGCCAGAAAATGCAAAAACAAAAAATAAATGAAAAAATTTTAAATTGACGAAATCAAGATTATTTTGATGCAGAGTCGATATAAATGAAAATTATTGAATTAAATGGTATTCCGATTCAAAATCGGTTGAGTTTTGACAGAGATAGCTAAGATCAAGGCCCGAAATGTGAGGATTCGAAAATAACGTCTAAAATCCTCTAAGACCTCTAGAAACGCCAGAAAATGCAAAAACAAAAAAATAAATGAAAAAATTTTAAATTGACGAAATCAAGATTATTTTGATGCAGAGTCGATATAAATGAAAATTATTGAATTAAATGGTATTCCGATTCAAAATCGGTTGAGTTTTGACAGAGATAGCTAAGATCAAGGCCCGAAATGTGAGGATTCGAAAATAACGTCTAAAATCGTCTAAGACCTCTAGAAACGCCAGAAAATGCAAAAACAAAAAAATAAATGAAATAATTTTAAATTGACGAAATCAAGATTATTTTGATGCAGAGTCGATATAAATGAAAATTATTGAATTAAATGGTATTCCGATTCAAAATCGGTTGAGTTTTGACAGAGATAGCTAAGATCAAGGCCCGAAATGTGAGGATTCGAAAATAACGTCTAAAATCCTCTAAGACCTCTAGAAACGCCAGAAAATGCAAAAAACAAAAAATAAATGAAAAAATTTTAAATTGACGAAATCAAGATTATTTTGATGCAGAGTCGATATAAATGAAAATTATTGAATTAAATGGTATTCCGATTCAAAATCGGTTGAGTTTTGACAGAGATAGCTAAGATCAAAGGCCCGAAATGTGAGGATTCGAAAATAACGTCTAAAATCCTCTAAGACCTCTAGAAACGCCAGAAAATGCAAAAAACAAAAAATAAATGAAAAAATTTTAAATTGACGAAATCAAGATTATTTTGATGCAGAGTCGATATAAATGAAAATTATTGAATTAAATGGTATTCCGATTCAAAATCGGTTGAGTTTTGACAGAGATAGCTAAGATCAAGGCCCGAAATGTGAGGATTCGAAAATAACGTCTAAAATCCTCTAAGACCTCTAGAAACGCCAGAAAATGCAAAAACAAAAAATAAATGAATAATTTTTAAATTGACGAAATCAAGATTATTTTGATGCAGAGTCGATATAAATGAAAATTATTGAATTAAATGGTATTCCGATTCAAAATCGGTTGAGTTTTGACAGAGATAGCTAAGATCAAGGCCCGAAATTTGAGGATTCGAAAATAACGTCTAAAATCCTCTAAGACCTCTAGAAACGCCAGAAAATGCAAAAACAAAAAATAAATGAAAAAATTTTAAATTGACGAAATCAAGATTATTTTGATGCAGAGTCGATATAAATGAAAAATTATTGAATTAAATGGTATTCCGATTCAAAATCGGTTGAGTTTTGACAGAGATAGCTAAGATCAAGGCCCGAAATGTGAGGATTCAAAAATAACGTCTAAAATCCTCTAAGACCTCTAGAAACGCCAGAAAATGCAAAAACAAAAAATAAATGAAAAAATTTTAAATTGACGAAATCAAGATTATTTTGATGCAGAGTCGATATAAATGAACATTATTGAATTAAATGGTATTTTGATTCAAAATCGGTTGAGTTTTGACAGAGATAGCTAAGATCAAGGCCTGAAATGTGAGGATTCGAAAATAACGTCTAAAATCCTGTAAGACCTCTAGAAACGCCAGAAAATGCAAAAACAAAAAATAAATGAAAAAACTTTAAATTGACGAAATCAAGATTATTTTGATGCAGAGTCGATATAAATGAAAATTATTGAATTAAATGGTATTCCGATTCAAAATCGGTTGAGTTTTGACAGAGATAGCTAAGATCAAGGCCCGAAATGTGAGGATTCGAAAATAACGTCTAAAATCCTCTAAGACCTCTAGAAACGCCAGAAAATGCAAAAACAAAAAATAAATGAAAAATTTTAAATTGACGAAATCAAGATTATTTTGATGCAGAGTCGATATAAATGAAAATTATTGAATTAAATGGTATTCCGATTCAAAATCGGTTGAGTTTTGACAGAGATAGCTAAGATCAAGGCCCGAAATGTGAGGATTCGAAAATAACGTCTAAAATCCTCTAAGACCTCTAAATGAAAAAACTTTAAATTGACGAAATCAAGATTATTTTGATGCAGAGTCGATATAAATGAAAATTATTGAATTAAATGGTATTCCGATTCAAAATCGGTTGAGTTTTGACGGAAATAGCCAAGATCAAGGCCCGAAATGTGAGGATTCGAAAATAACGTCTAAAATCCTCTAAGACCTCTAGAAACGCCAGAAAATGCAAAAACAAAAAATAAATGAAAAAATTTTAAATTGACGAAGTCAAGATTATTTTGA
>JAEIGM010000712.1:0-12277 GCA_018903735.1 Drosophila cardini
TTTTTATAACATCTACTACTACTTTCTTAACTTTTACTTCGTTCTTTTTAAACTTTATTGACCTGCTGTATAGTCTATCTATAGTCTTTTCTAAAACTATAAAAATTATAAGTATTAAATAATAACAAGCTCTTCAGCTATTAAGTACACTAAAAGTTATAGGTAAGTTACTTAAGCTTAGTTAACAATCAAATGACACTGAAAATGTTTTGTTAACTCTCGGAGCAACAATTACACATTTAACACTTTTCAGAAAACGTTCTTTTATCTTGGGACTTTTGGCCATTATTAATGCGGTTAAATTGCATAACCCGCTGCTGTCAGGGACTGTTTTCTGTGGACCACAGCAGAATTCGTTGGTATATTTTTAGCTCTAAGAACTCTGTGCGGCCTATATGCCCTGTAACTGGCAGCAAGAGGATTGTATGGACTTCTCAAACTTAAGAAAGTTTAAGTAAAAGTTGGGAAAAGACAGAATTGAATGGAATTGACAGTAACCATAAGTAAGTGCTTAGAATAAAATAACGAGTCTATCTATAGATTAATCTACAGGGCATATAGTAGTTCAACCAAAGCTACTTTCAAGCCTTTACTGGATTCTATCTGTCGGACTCTTGCGGGAACATGGATAGCAGACATGCTAAAAGTGCCAAAAAAAAAAAAGCCATGTAAATATTTTTGCTTTCCTTTTAGTTTCTTTTTGTTTTACATATTTTCTTTTTTAGGGTAGCCTACATACCACCACATGCCGTAACGGGAATGGCAGAAAGAGAATTTACCACAGTAAAAAATATAATAACAACAACAACAATAACAACACGAGAGCAGGAACGCATGACAACTTCACTCTGTTGCTCCATTTGCAACATTTATGGTGTGTACTTTGTGTGAGTGAGTGTGTGTGTATGAGTGTGTCAGCGAGTGTGTGTGTATGTGTGTGTGTAAATGGAAGGTCATTTTATTGTTTCCAGTCAAAATGGTCAAATGGGAATTTGTTTTTAGCATTTTTTCTCGGTATTTCTCCCACTCTCTCTCTTCCTCTCTGTCTGCCATTCAGTGCTGCGATTTGCCTATAGATTTAGATTGAGCTGTCGAACATGTTATTGGGGATTGAACCGAAATGAAAACCCAAAACTCAGTCTGAAATCCCAGAGATTGTTCTCGTCCAAGTATCATGTATGCTAGAAAAGTGTTGGAGCTGAAACGAAGAAGAAGAAGAACAACAACAGATAGGCCGACACAATTCAAATGATTAGAATAATCGCCGTAGGTGTTGGACTTACTCAACTTACTCAATAATACACATACATATGTAGAAGAACTCAAAGCAACCCTTCAATTGTCAGTATATTTGTTGTTGTTCTTGTTGTTGTTGTTTGTGAGTCTTTAAAAATTTTATTGCTCTCGAATGGGTTTGGCTTAAGGCTCAATTCGGTTCAAAGTGAATTTTATGGCTGGCGCTTTTGTCTAAAGGGTCGATTTGGGCATTGCAAATGAGAAGGAGCGTTTACATTTTGGGTCTCTAGCTTAGTTCTTATCTAGCAGACGGTGATTAACTGTACGACATTCTTTACTTTTGTTTAAAATACTCTCAATATAGCTGTAATTGAAATCGAGCGAGCTTTGTCTGCTAAACACAGTGCGAGAGAGATTTACAGCTGACAGTGAGAGATTTTCTGTTAAATCTCAACCTTTCGAACTCCCGAAAGAGTCTTTCGTTGTACATATACATTGGTTAAGAGGAAAGGAGAGCACCGATCAGCAGTGAGACCACGCTCAACAGTGATGTCTTAACGTTAACATTTACAATTAACAGTGGGAGATTCATTGTTCATGCTCAGCCTCTGCCGCTCAAAATTATTTAACATTGGAGCCAGTGTTGCCGTTTTGTCCTTTTTCCGGACAGATCTGTCCTATTTCTGACTGCGACAGCCGGAAAAATTTTGTCCGGAAAAAATGCCTTCTGTTTTTTAGTTTGTCCTAATTCTATCCTTTTTTTAATTTTCTGAGTCTCATATATAATTTGTTATTTTCAACTGCAAGATCCTGATAAAGCATTTTGTAAATATTGTAAATGCACGTTAAATGCTAAAATCGACCAGCTCCGCGGGCATGGGCATTCAAAAAACATATGCAAAATGCAAAGCCCTTTCAACAAGTAAACAAAATTACATTTAAGCCCTTGCACTGTTTCAAGATTTGGCAGTATTTGCCTTTAATTTGTTGTCGCTGCCATGGTCGAATGCGGAAGTGGAGCGCGTGTTCAGCCAAGTTAACTTGGTGAAAACAAAGTTAAGGAACAGGCTTCACATCGATACGCTAAATTCGATTTTGGCAGTTAGGTAAGTTGTTATTTTTAAAAAAATACTTACGTACAACATATTTCAAAAAAATTAAATTTCCTTCTTATTCAGATTTGGATTACGTCGAAACGGAACTTGCTGCCATAACTATGAAGTGCCTATTTTTTTGTCCTATTAAAAAAAATCTGTCCGTTTTTTCTGGGTCAATCTGTCCTATTTTCGAAGACTAAGTGCATATAAGAAATAAAAGCCAAATTAAGCAATTTTTACTAATTACTAATTGAAAACTATTTAATCATTTTAATCACTATCAAAATGTACTAAGTCGGCGTTTACTTAATTAGGGCTATATGTGTAATAGTTATGTCTATCATTAAAAGTTTCTTAACAATATTAGAAGCTCGAGCGTGTTAAAATTTTCAAAACAACAACTAATTATAACTATTTACAAGTAATTAGCAATTTGATAAACAGAAAATCAAAATTGTACACCAAAGCTGTATTTAAGCCCAATTGCTGTGATTATTGTTGCTTTATGGGTGACAATTATGGGTTGGGGAAAATAGCTGCAGGATAAAGTTGGAAAAGCTGGTGAGAGTAGTAATTAATTTTCCAATTTAGACATGTCAACCACCAAGAGTCGTAAGACAATTTGTTTGCTGTTTGCACAGTAAATGCCACCACATTCGTATAATTTTATTCGGTTATCATTGTTCATCGCGACCACGACAATTTTGCGCTGCTGGTTAAAATCCGAGGATGGAAATTTGTGGAAGGGCAGAGAAGGGGGAAGGGTGATGTACTTATAACTGTGGTGGTTGTGCCATGCTCCGTAATTATTTCACATTTAGCAAAAGTCTTCAAGACTGTGTGTAATGTTAGACATTAAATCTGGAAGCAATAAAAACTCAAAACAGTTTAATTTAATAGTTGCTTTATTTGTTTAACCAATATTTTGCAATAGGTTAGTTAAGTATTTAAACTTTATTACTTTGGCATGCCAAGAATTTTCTCTATTTCACAGATTCGATCGATGACTTCTTGATTTCTTTCCCTTTGCTCCTTAAGTTTATCTGCGATTGCATCTAAGGTGGCGGCAAGTGCCAAGAGTGATACATCTGTTGTATTCAGATCCCTGCGAGTGGGATATATTTTAGCAACTGGTACAGTATCTGCAATCAAAAATAAATTAAATCAAAAGTTTTTATATTTGGTCAAGACTTACCCGAGTTCTGATCAGGCGCAGTTGCTGCTGGAATATCTACTGCAGAAACTGGAATTGCTATGGATGCCTCTGGAGTAGAGACAGCCTCAGTTGGAACTGGAACCTCAGGAGCCACCACAACTGACTCAGGTACAGCTGCTTGGTCGGTTGTTTCTGCTGTAGTCTCCACTGTAGCTGAGGTTTCCGCAGGAGGCTGCGACACTGGAGTTTCCACAGCAGTCACTGATGTCACTGCATCATCAACAGGAGCTGAAGGAACTGCTGCTGTCGGCATTTCCACTGATAGTGCTGTTATTGAAGCCTCCACGGCATCTACAGTAGGTACAGCTTCTACAGCAGGAATCGCTACATCGGCAGGTGCCGGAGTTGTCTCTGTAGCTGCTGCAACTGATGTTTCCAGGGAAGCTACAGGAGCTTCAGGGACTTCAGCAGTAAGCGCTGCAGGTGTCGGAGTTTCCTCTACGGTTGCTGCAATGGGAGTCTCTGGAGTCTCAGGCGGTACGGCTGGAGAAGCCGGATTTTCCACTGCTGTTTCTACCGGAGTCTCCACAGTAGCTGGAATAGGTGCAGCTACTTCTACAGGGACTTGAACATCGGCAGGTGCCGTTTCCACTGGTGGTGCTTCCACTGGGGTCTCCACTTTAGCTGCAGTTGCTTCAGGTGTCTCAACAGAAGTCGGAGTTTCAGTAGGTATTACCGTTTCTACTGCTGGCGCTGCAACGGGAGTCTCCACAGCAGGGGCAGGAGTTGCAACTACCTCAACTGGAGGCGGAGCAGCGACAGATGTTGCTTCAGGAGTCTCCACCGCACCTGATGGCGTTTCTACTGCTTGGACAGCTACGGGAGTAACCACTTCAGCTGCAGGTGGAGCAATAACCTCAGCTTCAGATGGGACGGCAGTAGGAGCTGGTGATTCTATTGCTGAAATCTCCACGGCAGTTGCAGGAGCTACAGGAACTTCAACAGGATCTGGAAGAACTGGATCTAACGGAGTTTCCACAGTTGCTCCAGTTGATGGCGAATCCACTGGCAGTGCTACTGGAGGTTCAACGGGAGCAGGAACTTCAACAGGAGCAGGAGCAACGGCTGGTGCTGGAATCTCAACGGCAGCGGCAGCAGCAGGAGCAGCTTCTTCTACGGAAAGCGGAGCAGCGGCTGACACCGGTGCATCAACTGCTGCAGTCTCCACAGTAGCGACTGGAGGTGCAACTACTTCAACAGCGGCAGTTTCCAAGGGTACCGCAGCTACCTGAGGTTCCGCAACAGCTGCTGGTGGTACAACTTCTGCAACTGTAGCCAAAACGGTGACTGGAACCTCTGTGTTCACTGATGGTGCTGTTACTGGAGGCTCCGCGGCAGCTTCCGATGGTGCAACAGCTGGTGCTTCAGCTGCCGGTGGTATAACCGAAACATCTACTACAGGGGCTTCTATTGGAGCCTCTACGGCAGCTACAGGCTGTTCCGCAACTTCAACAGGTGGAGCTGGTGTTTCCACTGTAGGTATGACTACTGGAGTTTCAGTGGCTACAGGAGGTGCAGTAACTTCCACTGATGCCGGTACAGGAGCAGCAGCCACTGCTTCCACTGCTGCTGCAACAGGGGTCTCCACAGCGGCTGCAGGTGCAGCTGCCTCTACAACGGCAGGCGTTGGTGGTTCCTCAAGGGGCACTGGAGTCTCTGGAGCAGCTGTCGATGGTGCGACAGCCTCGACGGCTGGTATCGACGGAGGCACTGCTAAGGGAGTCTCCACTGGAACAACGGGAGCCGGTGTAACTACAGGAGCAGACGCTTCCAATGGTGCTGCTGCAACAGGAGTTTCCACGGGAACTGGAGGAGCGATCACTTCAACAGGTATGGTGGCTGAAACTGGTACTTCCACAGGAGTTGAAACTACTGTAGTTTCCGCCGCTGGTGGAGTAGGAGCAACAACCGCTTCAGAAACTGGAACAGGGGCAGAGGTGTCCGCAGCAGCTGGAGGAGCTGCAACTTCATTTACTGCAACGGGTGGTGCTTCTGGAGCTGCTGCTACTGGAGGTTCTATGACCGCTGCTGGAGGTGCAGCTACTTCGGGAATTGGAGCAGCATCAGGAATTACTGGAGTTTCTATGGCAACTGCAGCAGGTGCAGGCACAGCAGGCGCTGTTTCAGTAGCTGCTGCTGGTACAGGTGTTACTGCTGGAGGAGCGACGACTTCAACCGGCTTTGGAACTTCAGCCGGAGTTGCTACTGTCGGTGCTGCCACTTGTGTTGAAGGCACTGATGGTTCTACGACAGGAGGAGCTGCTGCCGGAACAGGTGCAGGAGTTACGGGTACAGGAACAGGCACTGCAGCAGCGGTTGGTGGTGGAACTGCCACTGGTGGTGCTGCTACCGCAGGTTCAACTGCAGCGGCAGGAGGTGCAGCTGCCTCAGCAGAAACTGGTACGGCGACCGGTTGCGGTGTTTCAACTGGAGGAACTGCTGCTGGAGCCACAGTCGCAGCCGGAGCAGGAGCCGAAATAGCAGCCGGTGCCACAACCGGAGCCGCAGCCGGAACTGGAGCAGTAGCTGGAGCTGGAGCGACTACTGCTACTGGAGCCTGCACCACAGCAACAGGAGCAGCAACAAGAGCAGCAACAGGAGCAGCCACAGGTGGTGCTGCAGCTGGAGTTTCTACAGCATTTGTTGTAGGCAAAGTTGTTTCCATTTCTCGTAAATCTCAACAGGCTTGATGGCTCTCCTCTGAGTAGTTCCACAGAAAATATACTGTATAATCCTCTGATAAAGAACATAAAATAAGTCTACAGAATAAAACCTGTTTTAAACTTGTATATCTACTTAAATCGAACAAATTTAGACCAGATAAACTATATCGTCTTGTCTTGACGCCTTCCTTAGTACAATGCATTCGAAAAGTAGTTAAAATACTATTTTAAAATAAGCTTCTCACTAACTTTAAACAATGAGAAAAACGAAAGGTGTTAAGGCGCTTAGCATTGGCCCTCTGAAAGGTCATTGGTCTAAATGTTTTAATGCTAGAAAAATATATGTAAGTCAAAGAAAGAAAATGGGAAAAGAGTAAAATTACAAAGCACACGTGCAATTTTAATGAACTCTTCGTCACTAGCGAGTTTTCTGCGTTTTCTTTGCGTTTCAATCGATACGACAAATTGATTTATTTTTTCATTGGCGCCACTTTGGCGATTGCCGTGAAAAAATGCTTCAATGAACTCATTAAAATTACGTAAAGAAGGGAATGTGTAGTTTGTACCCAAGGAATTGCGATGCGATTTCTTTATAGAGAAGGAAACGTTGAAGAAAACAGGTTTTTAAGGAAAAATTACAACTAACACACTAGAAATTAATAAATTTTCCTTTGTGACCTAACAAAAATTGAACTAATTTTTACAAAATTAAAATATTTGCTATTAAAATATTTTTTAACTTAATTTATTAGTAGTTATTTTACCGTTGAACTGCACGATATGGAAACACACCTTAAACTGAACAATTCGCACTATTTTCTAGTTTTTCTTCACCTCTTTTCGGTAGTTTTTCTTTGGCGGTGAAGCCCTAAAAACGTTCATTGAGAACTAGAGAAACAAAACTATATACTATATACTATATAGACTATATACTATAACTTATCGGTAAATTTATTGAATTTCACTTCACTTTAAATGTGACTTTCATCAACAAGTTGTAGATATAATATATCTTCAAACCAAATTTAATGTTTTAAGTTACATTTCAGCTCTATTTGAACAATGCTGATTACTTGTCGTCTTGTGTCGCTTTTGGCTTTCATTGGTTGACAACTTGACAAAGTACCAGAATGAAGGCGCTCAATCGGAACGCATTAGTTGGAAGAAATGTAATCGCAGATAACTAAGAAATAAATCTTTCAATTTAACGAATAAATAAAAGAATAAATGCAACCAAATGTGAAGCAGTTCTCGGTTGCAATCTTTTGCCCAGACACGCCCACATCTCCGCGTGCCTTCAATGGAGTCTCGACTCGCACATGACTCGTGGCCATTGAAGTTGTTGGTAGCGTAATGTGATCTGCGTACAATTTGCAGTCATCGTTTAAATCCCAGCACACTTGAGAGTTGAGACTCTAGCAAATAGTTTTTCAATATGAACGAGAAAAGAATCGCGATAAAACGTACCAGAAAAAATACAAAAAAATATAGGAAATAAAAATAAGGAAATAACGTATAAATATATATAGCTGGATTGAATTCATCCACACAAATGCAAAATGCTTATATGGAAATCATTCTGGTACCCTCAGAAACTGCGACTAGCGACCTGCGACTACCGGGACACACTGTATCCCAAGCAGACACACAATCAAAGGAGCTAAAGGATATTGACTTGGCAGTTCAATTTCACGTATTATTGACATTTAAGACGAAGCATTGGATATAAACTGAAACCCGCTTTTATTCAGACAATTGCAGCTATTGGCTGCCTATTATAACATACCATAAATCAATCAAGTGATGTGCAAAACGATGGAAAAACAGCAGACACATAGGGTAAATTATAATCAAATAGAAACTTTGAAACGTGTTGAGTATTGAATGAAAGTTTTGGTAAAAAGTTTGGTTTGATTCAACACTTTTGGGCTTCTGAGTTTGATCTTTTCAACAATGTATGTTCACTTTAATTTAACACGAATTGTGTTACCGAAAACAATCAAAACTTTAAAGGAGTCTGAAAAAAACAAAAGCGCTTAAAACGTATAAACCTAATTGGTGTCATTCTGCACGCACCGCGGGTGCTGATTGTAAATACAAAAACAAATCAGATACACGTATCTGAATCTGTAGACTCAGCTGCCAGTATGGAATCTATCTATCTATCTATCCGTGAGCCATTGCCATTGCCATTGAACGCTTCCGGACGCATTTTGCTAAATTGCAAATATTTTCCAATTCGCATGCATCAGCAGCGCGAAAGCAAACAATTTTGCCCAGCAGCCACAATGCGAAAAAAATCATGTTATTATAAACTGATCGACTATCAGATATCTAGTAGGGGGAAGAATGTTACTTAACCTCTTCCCACTGTTTTTAATAACTTAAAAAGTTAGTTTAGTTTTAGAAACAATCTTAAAACTATTAAAGTCTCCCCTCCAGTGCATATACTCTACCTTATCTTTGATGTGTTTACAGAGTATTCAAAACGAAATCCATTGAAAATGACTGCACAAAAAAAAATGTGATGTGCCGCCGATTTTGGTGTGCTTTTTGCTGCAATTTTGTTGTGCTGCATATGGACACGCTTCATAGCTGCATGTTGCATGTTGCATGTTGCAACTGTGGTGCAATTTATATTCGGTCTCATTGGTTTTCCTCGCTTTTTTCCAACCCCCGCCCTAATTGCAGTCAATGGTCGATGGACGATGGCACAGTGGGGAATCAAGGCAAATTATAAGTCGTGGGTACAGTGGCTGAAAGGTCGCGCTCATCACGGGCTTTAATAAATTATTCAAATTAACACGCATCAGTCTGGCTGTCAGTGTTGTGGGCCAGTTTGTGGAGCAGTTTCTGGTTTGAGTCTGCATGTTAATGGACACTGAATGCCAACAGTTTGCGGTCAGCACCAGCCACCCAGCCAGCCAACCAACCAGCCAACCAGCCAGCAAAAACACATGAGAAAATATGAACTTTACACACCGATACATACTAGCAAAAAAGAGGAAAAAAGGAGAAAAAAGAAGAAAAAAAGCAGAAAAACATTTCGACAAATAAACATATATACAAAAACACAGCAACACTCTCCGCCCAGTCACACCTTTTACCACCTATCCACTTACCACATGTTGTGTACATGAAAAGGTAAATTTACTGCATATTTCACGCATTTTTATTTGCATTCACATTTCAACTCTGTAGACAAGGCAAGGGTCACAGGGTAAAGGGTGAAGGGTAAAGGGCTAAGGGCACAGTGTAAAAGGGTAAGGGGCACTCACAGCTTTTGACACTTGGCAACATGATTGTTTTTCAAAGTCAGTGATAAATTATGCACCACACAAATACAAATACAAATACAAAAATACAAACATAAACACAGATACACTCAAAACCGATACCAAACAAAATAAGAGTGTAGTTAAATAAATTCAGAAACTGTTTCAAATTTAAAAACATCGAAACTGCTATCAATTTTTGTAGATACCATAACTTTAAGTAGAGAAAACTTATATGAAACTCAACTCAAACTTAAACCAAATATATTTTTATTTAAAGAAACTGAAACTAAAGAAAATTTACTTTCACATTCACTTATATTTTATAGAAGCTTTGGGAAGAAAAGGTTATACTGATTGGTACTTATTATGGGGAGTTTGAATATAATTAGATTCATAGTTAAATTCTGAGCTTGGAAATATATTTAAAATTTAGTTAAACATTATAGGTTTCTACGTTTTTAACCAATTTTAATTCTTTGAATATATTAAATATTAATTTACATAAAAACATAATTCAATCTTAGCCAGAGAGAGTATTAAAATGTTTTAAGCCTAATTTAATTTACACAAATGATTCATTTTGATTATAATTCTTTTCAAATTCCTAATGATTTTGAACTGCGACATGCTGAGTATCTACTAGTCGATCTTCTTAACTTATTTATAAGGTAATTACAAATAATGGCGTAAGTTAAATGTTAATAACAACTAGTTAATTTCTCATTCAACTTACAGAAAAGAGTATTTTATTTTCTCAACTTTGCAATTTTTCTACTTTCTTACTTTTACTTAGAGCGTTGCAGCTGTTTGTGGTAAATTAACTTGAATGCCGCAATGTATTTAACGCTAGCCAAGCTAAAGTATGGGAAATAGGGTTAAGAAAGGCTAGAAAAAAAGGCTAAGAAATCTTGCTGAGACGGGTTGCTTTGCCTTCACATTGCCAAAGACCAAAGATTCCCCCCTTTTCGTCGGCTGACCCCTCGCTCCCTCTGTACCTAGGCAAAAAGGGGGCAATTCGCGTAACTTTTATCATTAGTCCGTTGGGAAATTTAACGGGCACTTAAGCTCTTCACTCGCTCTCAACTTATTTTCCAACACTATTGTTTCGCCATTTTTTTTTGTTTTTGTGTTTTTCTGTCTGCCGCCATTGCTAGTTAGTTTTCCCGTTGTTTTAGCCATATTTCTACGCTGCGCTGCGGCGGCTGTCACCTTTAACATCCTGTGCCCGGCGTCAAGTGCACTGAGCAGCTCTTCCGCACCTCTCAGCTCAATTCCAAAGGAAGAACATGAGAAAAAAACAGCTTTCATATGAACAGAACATTTATTTTATGCGCTCTTTTCGGCCAGAGTCAAACAAAAAACAACCGACCAAACAAAAAAATCGAAAAAAAAGACGAAAAAACACAAAAAGGTTAGAAACATCGTTTATTTGAGTTTTTTGTTTTGTTTCTTTGTTCGTGTTGTTGTTTTTAAGTTGCTGCTTTGTGAGCGTATAAACACTATTACATACATATATTTTGTTGTTGTTCCACAGCGGATATTGTTGCAATTTATTTTATTGCATTTTGTGTAGAGTTTTGGATTTAATTTAGTTTTGGGGATCGTGGCTTCATCTTTTTCTTCTTCTTCTTCCTCTTCTTCACTGAAAATTATCCTTCACTCTGAAAATTTAACAAGTTGCCAAGTTTTTAATATGAAGCCTAAAACTTTTTCGATTTGTTCATTTTTTTCCGGTCTCTTTTCTTCATGAATTGATGTCATAAAATGTTTTTTCATACCCAAAAAAAAAACAGGAAATACCAAGAAATATCCGCTTGTTAGTTAAAGTATTTGTAAAGTGATCCCATTAGGATTTAAGCGGTCTGTTTATACAATATTAATTGAAATGCGAATACACAAAACAGCTGAGGTTTAATCAAATGCTAGTTTACAGTATCAAATTTTGGCATCTTATTTTAAATAGAGTACAAAATGAACTCATTTTAGGCTTATACAAGTTGGAATTTACCAATGGGATGATCTATCTGATTTCTTCATTTCTAAGCTGCTACTGTAACATATATTGACCAGGCTAAATAGCTGCTATCAATGCTGTTTGCACGATGATACTAGTCATTAAGCAGCACCACATCCTGAACAGACACGTACATGCAGGCACACACATGCACAAAACCAAATACTCAACAGAATGTTACAAAATTGCACAAGCTCATATCCACACACCCATACACACACACACACACACACACACACACACTCAATCACACACATTGAGATATTGAAAAGTTCTGTCTTTGGTTTTGGGCCATAAGAATGGGTGAAATTTGGTTGGAATGGGCTAAAGATGCTCTAAGAAACGTCAATTACATTTGTCGATGTGGCTGAAATTTCAAATATCATTCGATGTCATCTCCAATGCAACACCCACTATGCCCAAAGAAAGGATAGACATAACCACAGTTTGTTCATTGTGCGTTTCATATTTTGTTCTCTTTCAGATTCGCTTCAAGAATTATTTACATTCTTGTTCCCCATCACTTTGTCGACAAAAGTTTGGCAACACACAGAGAACTTTTAACTCGAATATGAGAAATTTCTCATGTACGATATAAAATTTAGAAAGAATGCAGTTTTATTGTTTTCCAAATCTTTAACAAAGAAATAAACTATTCAATTTCTTCAAGTTTTATTTTGGATTCAGCACAACTTCAAGTATTTTTATTGTATTTTAGACAAGTGAATTAATTTTCCGTACAGTATAAACAGAACTAGATTTAATAGACTTAT
>JAEIGM010000673.1:0-14076 GCA_018903735.1 Drosophila cardini
AAAAAATTTTAAATTGACGAAATCAAGATTATTTTGATGCAGAGTCGATATAAATGAAAATTATTGAATTAAATGGTATTCCGATTCAAAATCGGTTGAGTTTTGACAGAGATAGCTAAGATCAAGGCCCGAAATGTGAGGATTCGAAAATAAGGTCTAAAATCCTCTAAGACCTCTAGAAACGCCAGAAAATGCAAAAAACAAAAAATAAATGAAAAAATTTTAAATTGACGAAATCAAGATTATTTTGATGCAGAGTCGATATAAATGAAAATTATTGAATTAAATGGTATTCCGATTCAAAATCGGTTGAGTTTTGACAGAGATAGCTAAGATCAAGGCCCGAAATGTGAGGATTCGAAAATAACGTCTAAAATCCTCTAAGACCTCTAGAAACGCCAGAAAATGCAAAAACAAAAAAAAAAATGAAAAAATTTTAAATTGACTAAATCAAGATTATTTTGATGCAGAGTCGATATAAATGAAAATTATTGAATTAAATGGTATTCCGATTCAAAATCGGTTGAGTTTTGACAGAGATAGCTAAGATCAAGGCGCGAAATGTGAGGATTCGAAAATAAGGTCTAAAATCCTCTAAGACCTCTAGAAACGCCAGAAAATGCAAAAAACAAAAAATAAATGAAAAAATTTTAAATTGACGAAATCAAGATTATTTTGATGCAGAGTCGATATAAATGAAAATTATTGAATTAAATGGTATTCCGATTCAAAATCGGTTGAGTTTTGACAGAGATAGCTAAGATCAAGGTCCGAAATGTGAGGATTCGAAAATAACGTCTAAAATCCTCTAAGACCTCTAGAAACGCCAGAAAATGCAAAAACAAAAAATAAATGAAAAAATTTTAAATTGACGAAATCAAGATTATTTTGATGCAGAGTCGATATAAATGAAAATTATTGAATTAAATGGTATTCCGATTCAAAATCGGTTGAGTTTTGACAGAGATAGCTAAGATCAAGGCCTGAAATGTGAGGATTCGAAAATAACGTCTAAAATCCTCTAAGACCTCTAGAAACGCCAGAAAATGCAAAAACAAAAAATAAATGAAAAAAATTTTAAATTGACGAAATCAAGATTATTTTGATGCAGAGTCGATATAAATGAAAATTATTGAATTAAATGGTATTCCGATTCAAAATCGGTTGAGTTTTGACAGAGATAGCTAAGATCAAGGCGCGAAATGTGAGGATTCGAAAATAAGGTCTAAAATCCTCTAAGACCTCTAGAAACGCCAGAAAATGCAAAAAACAAAAAATAAATGAAAAAATTTTAAATTGACGAAATCAAGATTATTTTGATGCAGAGTCGATATAAATGAAAATTATTGAATTAAATGGTATTCCGATTCAAAATCGGTTGAGTTTTGACAGAGATAGCCAAGATCAAGGCCCGAAATGTGAGGATTCGAAAATAACGTCTAAAATCCTCTAAGACCTCTAGAAACGCCAGAAAATGCAAAAACAAAAAAATAAATGAAAAAATTTTAAATTGACGAAATCAAGATTATTTTGATGCAGAGTCGATATAAATGAAAATTATTGAATTAAATGGTATTCCGATTCAAAATCGGTTGAGTTTTGACAGAGATAGCTAAGATCAAGGTCTGAAATGTGAGGATTCGAAAATAACGTCTAAAATCCTCTAAGACCTCTAGAAACGCCAGAAAATGCAAAAACAAAAAATAAATGAAAAAATTTTAAATTGACGAAATCAAGATTATTTTGATGCAGAGTCGATATAAATGAAAATTATTGAATTAAATGGTATTCCGATTCAAAATCGGTTGAGTTTTGACAGAGATAGCTAAGATCAAGGCCCGAAATGTGAGGATTCGAAAATAACGTCTAAAATCCTCTAAGACCTCTAGAAACGCCAGAAAATGCAAAAAACAAAAAAATAAATGAAAAAAATTTTAAATTGACGAAATCAAGATTATTTTGATGCAGAGTCGATATAAATGAAAATTATTGAATTAAATGGTATTCCGATTCAAAATCGGTTGAGTTTTGACAGAGATAGCTAAGATCAAGGCCTGAAATGTGAGGATTCGAAAATAACGTCTAAAATCCTCCAAGACCTCTAGAAACGCCAGAAAATGCAAAAACAAAAAATAAATGAAAAAATTTTAAATTGACGAAATCAAGATTATTTTGATGCAGAGTCGATATAAATGAAAATTATTGAATTAAATGGTATTCCGATTCAAAATCGGTTGAGTTTTGACAGAGATAGCTAAGATCAAGGCCCGAAATGTGAGGATTCGAAAATAAGGTCTAAAATCCTCTAAGACCTCTAGAAACGCCAGAAAATGCAAAAACAAAAAATAAATGAAAAAATTTTAAATTGACGAAATCAAGATTATTTTGATGCAGAGTCGATATAAATGAAAATTATTGAATTAAATGGTATTCCGATTCAAAATCGGTTGAGTTTTGACAGAGATAGCTAAGATCAAAGCCCGAAATGTGAGGATTCGAAAATAACGTCTAAAATCCTCTAAGACCTCTAGAAACGCCAGAAAATGCAAAAACAAAAAATAAATGAAAAAATTTTAAATTGACGAAATCAAGATTATTTTGATGCAGAGTTGATATAAATGAAAATTATTGAATTAAATGGTATTCCGATTCAAAATCGGTTGAGTTTTGACAGAGATAGCTAAGATCAAGGCCCGAAATGTGAGGATTCGAAAATAACGTCTAAAATCGTCTAAGACCTCTAGAAACGCCAGAAAATGCAAAAACAAAAAATAAATGAAAAAATTTTAAATTGACGAAATCAAGATTATTTTGATGCAGAGTCGATATAAATGAAAATTATTGAATTAAATGGTATTCCGATTCAAAATCGGTTGAGTTTTGACAGAGATAGCTAAGATCAAGGTCTGAAATGTGAGGATTCGAAAATAACGTCTAAAATCCTCTAAGACCTCTAGAAACGCCAGAAAATGCAAAAACAAAAAATAAATGAAAAAATTTTAAATTGACGAAATCAAGATTATTTTGATGCAGAGTCGATATAAATGAAAATTATTGAATTAAATGGTATTCCGATTCAAAATCGGTTGAGTTTTGACAGAGATAGCTAAGATCAAGGCCCGAAATGTGAGGATTCGAAAATAACGTCTAAAATCCTCTAAGACCTCTAGAAACGCCAGAAAATGCAAAAACAAAAAATAAATGAAAAAATTTTAAATTGACGAAATCAAGATTATTTTGATGCAGAGTCGATATAAATGAAAATTATTGAATTAAATGGTATTCCGATTCAAAATCGGTTGAGTTTTGACAGAGATAGCTAAGATCAAGGCCCTGAAATGTGAGGATTCGAAAATAACGTCTAAAATCCTCTAAGACCTCTAGAAACGCCAGAAAATGCAAAAAACAAAAAATAAATGAAAAAATTTTAAATTGACGAAATCAAGATTATTTTGATGCAGAGTCGATATAAATGAAAATTATTGAATTAAATGGTATTCCGATTCAAAATCGGTTGAGTTTTGATAGAGATAGCTAAGATCAAGGCCTGAAATGTGAGGATTCGAAAATAACGTCTAAAATCCTCTAAGACCTCTAGAAACGCCAGAAAATGCAAAAAACAAAAAATAAATGAAAAAATTTTAAATTGACGAAATCAAGATTATTTTGATGCAGAGTTGATATAAATGAAAATTATTGAATTAAATGGTATTCCGATTCAAAATCGGTTGAGTTTTGACAGAGATAGCTAAGATCAAGGCCCGAAATGTGAGGATTCGAAAATAAGGTCTAAAATCCTCTAAGACCTCTAGAAACGCCAGAAAATGCAAAAACAAAAAAATAAATGAAAAAATTTTAAATTGACGAAATCAAGATTATTTTGATGCAGAGTCGATATAAATGAAAATTATTGAATTAAATGGTATTCCGATTCAAAATCGGTTGAGTTTTGACAGAGATAGCTAAGATCAAGGCCTGAAATGTGAGGATTCGAAAATAACGTCTAAAATCCTCTAAGACCTCTAGAAACGCCAGAAAATGCAAAAAACAAAAAATAAATGAAAAAATTTTAAATTGACGAAATCAAGATTATTTTGATGCAGAGTCGATATAAATGAAAATTATTGAATTAAATGGTATTCCGATTCAAAATCGGTTGAGTTTTGACAGAGATAGCTAAGATCAAGGTCTGAAATGTGAGGATTCGAAAATAACGTCTAAAATCCTCTAAGACCTCTAGAAACGCCAGAAAATGCAAAAACAAAAAATAAATGAAAAAATTTTAAATTGACGAAATCAAGATTATTTTGATGCAGAGTCGATATAAATGAAAATTATTGAATTAAATGGTATTCCGATTCAAAATCGGTTGAGTTTTGACAGAGATAGCTAAGATCAAGGCCTGAAATGTGAGGATTCGAAAATAACGTCTAAAATCCTCTAAGACCTCTAGAAACGCCAGAAAATGCAAAAACAAAAAATAAATGAAAAAATTTTAAATTGACGAAATCAAGATTATTTTGATGCAGAGTCGATATAAATGAAAATTATTGAATTAAATGGTATTCCGATTCAAAATCGGTTGAGTTTTGACAGAGATAGCTAAGATCAAGGCCCGAAATGTGAGGATTCGAAAATAACGTCTAAAATCGTCTAAGACCTCTAGAAACGCCAGAAAATGCAAAAACAAAAAATAAATGAAAAAATTTTAAATTGACGAAATCAAGATTATTTTGATGCAGAGTCGATATAAATGAAAATTATTGAATTAAATGGTATTCCGATTCAAAATCGGTTGAGTTTTGATAGAGATAGCTAAGATCAAGGCCCGAAATGTGAGGATTCGAAAATAACGTCTAAAATCCTCTAAGACCACTAGAAACGCCAGAAAATACAAAAACAAAAAATAAATGAAACAAGAAAGAAAGGCTACAGTCGAGCTAGCCGACTGTAAAAAACCCCATATACAAAATTTTTAAAAAAAAAAACTTTTAAAAAAAAACCCTAATTTTTTAAAAAGGGGGAAATCGCCAAGAAAATTCCGATATCGATATCAATTAAAATATCACATCAAATCAAATATCGATATTATCAACAACTGAATTCAAATACGCTATAGATATGGACATAATGACCAAATATCGCATTCAATATCAAATCGCAATTATAATTACTATCGTGTTGAATATCGATATATGATTTATCGTATCGTATGCATACATGTGCGTGCATCGTCCGCGAGCAGCGCTGTCGCTACACAAGCAGCGAAAACGTTCGCTCACATGTTTACATGCTTCTGTCTTGCTTGCACACATGCATTGACATTGCGTGCAATTGTAAACTTTGTTACGTGTCTAGCTCTTTTGTTTATTGTCCGATTTGTATGCAACTTTCAGGATAGTTTGTGATACTTTGTCTCCAAACGAATTTGAAATTACAATACCGTACGATAAGTGCAAATGCCTTAAAAATGGCATTGAAGTTTGAAAATTATTTCATTCGTGTGGGAAAACGGGGCGTGGCAGTCCAAAAATTTTAATGACAATGCATTTATGCTGTCCCTAGCAACCTGCTTACCAAAAATGGTATTCCTAAGTGCTATAGTTACTGAGATATTCGCTTAAAACATCAATTTTTTCCTAGGTGACCATAGTTTTTTACAATTTGCGGGGGCGGTAAGGGGCGTGGCAAAGATTTGAAATAAACTTGATCTGCTCGCGAAGCAGACGGACTTTCATTCTAAATTTGGTGGCTCTAGCTTTTGTAGTTTAAAAGATCCAGGTGTTCATACGGACGGACGGACAGACGGACAGACGGACATCGCTATATCGACTCGGCTGTTGATGCTGATCAAGAATATATATACTTTATGGGGTCGGCCACGCCTCCTTCTGCCTGTTACGCACATTTCGCTTCAGACAAACTTAATAGACCCCTCTACTCTTTTTTAGAGTACGGGGTCTAAAAATTTTAAATTGACGAAATCAAGATTATTTTGATGCAGAGTCGATATAAATGAAAATTATTGAATTAAATGGTATTCCGATTCAAAATCGGTTGAGTTTCGACAGAGATAGCTAAGATCAGGGCCCGAAATGTGAGGATTCGAAAATAACGTCTAAAATCCTCTAAGACCTCTAGAAACGCCAGAAAATGCAAAAACAAAAAATAAATGAAAAAATTTTAAATTTACGAAATCAAGATTATTTTGATGCAGAGTCGATATAAATGAAAATTATTGAATTAAATGGTATTCCGATTCAAAATCGGTTGAGTTTCGACAGAGATAGCTTAGATCAAGGCCCGAAATGTGAGGATTCGAAAATAACGTCTAAAATCGTCCAAGACCTCTAGAAACGCCAGAAAATGCAAAAACAAAAAATAAATGAATAAATTTTAAATTGACGAAATCAAGATTATTTTGATGCAGAGTCGATATTAATGAAAATTATTGAATTAAATGGTATTCCGATTCAAAATCGGTTGAGTTTTGACAGAGATAGCTAAGATCAAGGCCCGAAATGTGAGGATTCGAAAATAACGTCTAAAATCCTCTAAGACCTCTAGAAACGCCAGAAAATGCAAAAACAAAAAATAAATGAAAAAATTTTAAATTGACGAAATCAAGATTATTTTGATGCAGAGTCGATATAAATGAAAATTATTGAATTAAATGGTATTCCGATTCAAAATCGGTTGAGTTTTGACAGAGATAGCTAAGATCAAGGCCCGAAATGTGAGGATTCGAAAATAAGGTCTAAAATCCTCTAAGACCTCTAGAAACGCCAGAAAATGCAAAAACAAAAAATAAATGAAAAAATTTTAAATTGACGAAATCAAGATTATTTTGATGCAGAGTCGATATAAATGAAAATTATTGAATTAAATGGTATTCCGATTCAAAATCGGTTGAGTTTTGACAGAGATAGCTAAGATCAAGGCCCGAAATGTGAGGATTCGAAAATAACGTCTAAAATCCTCTAAGACCTCTAGAAACGCCAGAAAATGCAAAAACAAAAAATAAATGAAAAAATTTTAAATTGACGAAATCAAGATTATTTTGATGCAGAGTCGATATAAATGAAAATTATTGAATTAAATGGTATTCCGATTCAAAATCGGTTGAGTTTTGACAGAGATAGCTAAGATCAAGGCCCGAAATGTGAGGATTCGAAAATAACGTCTAAAATCCTCTAAGACCTCTAGAAACGCCAGAAAATGCAAAAACAAAAAATAAATGAAAAAATTTTAAATTGACGAAATCAAGATTATTTTGATGCAGAGTCGATATAAATGAAAATTATTGAATTAAATGGTATTCCGATTCAAAATCGGTTGAGTTTTGACAGAGATAGCTAAGATCAAGGCCCGAAATGTGAGGATTCGAAAATAACGTCTCAAATCCTCTAAGACCTCTAGAAACGCCAGAAAATGCAAAAACAAAAAATAAATGAAAAAATTTTAAATTGACGAAATCAAGATTATTTTGATGCAGAGTCGATATAAATGAAAATTATTGAATTAAATGGTATTCCGATTCAAAATCGGTTGAGTTTTGACAGAGATAGCTAAGATCAAGGCCCGAAATGTGAGGATTCGAAAATAACGTCTAAAATCCTCTAAGACCTCTAGAAACGCCAGAAAATGCAAAAACAAAAAATAAATGAAAAAATTTTAAATTGACGAAATCAAGATTATTTTGATGCAGAGTCGATATAAATGAAAATTATTGAATTAAATGGTATTCCGATTCAAAATCGGTTGAGTTTTGACAGAGATAGCTAAGATCAAGGCCCGAAATGTGAGGATTCGAAAATAACGTCTAAAATCATCTAAGACCTCTAGAAACGCCAGAAAATGCAAAAACAAAAAATAAATGAAAAAATTTTAAATTGACGAAATCAAGATTATTTTGATGCAGAGTCGATATAAATGAAAATTATTGAATTAAATGGTATTCCGATTCAAAATCGGTTGAGTTTTGACAGAGATAGCTAAGATCAAGGCCTGAAATGTGAGGATTCGAAAATAACGTCTAAAATCCTCTAAGACCTCTAGAAACGCCAGAAAATGCAAAAACAAAAAATAAATGAAAAAATTTTAAATTGACGAAATCAAGATTATTTTGATGCAGAGTCGATATAAATGAAAATTATTGAATTAAATGGTATTCCGATTCAAAATCGGTTGAGTTTTGACAGAGATAGCTAAGATCAAGGCCCGAAATGTGAGGATTCGAAAATAACGTCTAAAATCCTCTAAGACCTCTAGAAACGCCAGAAAATGCAAAAACAAAAAATAAATGACAAAATTTTAAATTTACGAAATCAAGATTATTTTGATCAGAGTCGATATAAATGAAAATGATTGAATTAAATGGTATTCCGATTCAAAATCGGTTGAGTTTTGACAGAGATAGCTAAGATCAAGGCCTGAAATGTGAGGATTCGAAAATAACGTCTAAAATCCTCTAAGACCTCTAGAAACGCCAGAAAATGCAAAAACAAAAAATAAATGAAAAAATTTTAAATTGACGAAATCAAGATTATTTTGATGCAGAGTCGATATAAATGAAAATTATTGAATTAAATGGTATTTCGATTCAAAATCGGTTGAGTTTTGACAGAGATAGCTAAGATCAAGGCCCGAAATGTGAGGATTCGAAAATAACGTCTAAAATCCTCTAAGACCTCTAGAAACGCCAGAAAATGCAAAAACAAAAAATAAATGAAAAAATTTTAAATTGACGAAATCAAGATTGTTTTGATGCAGAGTCGATATAAATGAAAATTATTGAATTAAATGGTATTCCGATTCAAAATCGGTTGAGTTTTGACAGAGATAGCTAAGATCAAGGCCCGAAATGTGAGGATTCGAAAATAACGTCTAAAATCCTCTAAGACCTCTAGAAACGCCAGAAAATGCAAAAACAAAAAATAAATGAAAAAATTTTAAATTGACGAAATCAAGATTATTTTGATGCAGAGTCGATATAAATGAAAATTATTGAATTAAATGGTATTCTGATTCAAAATCGGTTGAGTTTTGACAGAGATAGCTAAGATCAAAGCCCGAAATGTGAGGATTCGAAAATAACGTCTAAAATCCTCTAAAACCCCAAAAAACCCCAAAAAAAAAAAAAAAAAACAAAAAAATAAATGAAAAATTTTAAATTGACGAAATCAAGATTATTTTGATGCAGAGTCGATATAAATGAAAATTATTGAATTAAATGGTATTCCGATTCAAAATCGGTTGAGTTTCGACAGAGATAGCTAAGATCAAGGCCCGAAATGTGAGGATTCGAAAATAACGTCTAAAATCCTCTAAGACCTCTAGAAACGCCAGAAAATGCAAAAAACAAAAAATAAATGAAAAAATTTTAAATTGACGAAATCAAGATTATTTTGATGCAGAGTCGATATAAATGAAAATTATTGAATTAAATGGTATTCCGATTCAAAATCGGTTGAGTTTTGACAGAGATAGCTAAGATCAAGGCCCGAAATGTGAGGATTCGAAAATAACGTCTAAAATCCTCTAAGACCTCTAGAAACGCCAGAAAATGCAAAAACAAAAAATAAATGAAAAAATTTTAAATTGACGAAATCAAGATTATTTTGATGCAGAGTCGATATAAATGAAAATTATTGAATTAAATGGTATTCCGATTCAAAATCGGTTGAGTTTTGACAGAGATAGCTAAGATCAAGGCCCGAAATGTGAGGATTCGAAAATAACGTCTAAAATCCTCTAAGACCTCTAGAAACGCCAGAAAATGCAAAAACAAAAAATAAATGAAAAAATTTTAAATTGACGAAATCAAGATTATTTTGATGCAGAGTCGATATAAATGAAAATTATTGAATTAAATGGTATTCCGATTCAAAATCGGTTGAGTTTTGACAGAGATAGCTAAGATCAAGGCCCGAAATGTGAGGATTCGAAAATAACGTCTAAAATCCTCTAAGACCTCTAGAAACGCCAGAAAATGCAAAAACAAAAAATAAATGAAAAAATTTTAAATTGACGAAATCAAGATTATTTTGATGCAGAGTCGATATAAATGAAAATTATTGAATTAAATGGTATTCCGATTCAAAATCGGTTGAGTTTTGACAGAGATAGCTAAGATCAAGGCCCGAAATGTGAGGATTCGAAAATAACGTCTAAAATCCTCTAAGACCTCTAGAAACGCCAGAAAATGCAAAAACAAAAAATAAATGAAAAAATTTTAAATTGACGAAATCAAGATTATTTTGATGCAGAGTCGATATAAATGAAAATTATTGAATTAAATGGTATTCCGATTCAAAATCGGTTGAGTTTTGACAGAGATAGCTAAGATCAAGGCCCGAAATGTGAGGATTCGAAAATAACGTCTAAAATCCTCTAAGACCTCTAGAAACGCCAGAAAATGCAAAAACAAAAAATAAATGAAAAAATTTTAAATTGACGAAATCAAGATTATTTTGATGCAGAGTCGATATAAATGAAAATTATTGAATTAAATGGTATTCCGATTCAAAATCGGTTGAGTTTTGACAGAGATAGCTAAGATCAAGGCCCGAAATGTGAGGATTCGAAAATAACGTCTAAAATCCTCTAAGACCTCTAGAAACGCCAGAAAATGCAAAAACAAAAAATAAATGAAAAAATTTTAAATTGACGAAATCAAGATTATTTTGATGCAGAGTCGATATAAATGAAAATTATTGAATTAAATGGTATTCCGATTCAAAATCGGTTGAGTTTTGACAGAGATAGCTAAGATCAAGGCCCGAAATGTGAGGATTCGAAAATAACGTCTAAAATCCTCTAAGACCTCTAGAAACGCCAGAAAATGCAAAAACAAAAAATAAATGAAAAAATTTTAAATTGACGAAATCAAGATTATTTTGATGCAGAGTCGATATAAATGAAAATTATTGAATTAAATGGTATTCCGATTCAAAATCGGTTGAGTTTTGACAGAGATAGCTAAGATCAAGGCCCGAAATGTGAGGATTCGAAAATAACGTCTAAAATCCTCTAAGACCTCTAGAAACGCCAGAAAATGCAAAAACAAAAAATAAATGAAAAAAATTTTAAATTGACGAAATCAAGATTATTTTGATGCAGAGTCGATATAAATGAAAATTATTGAATTAAATGGTATTCCGATTCAAAATCGGTTGAGTTTTGACAGAGATAGCTAAGATCAAGGCCCGAAATGTGAGGATTCGAAAATAACGTCTAAAATCCTCTAAGACCTCTAGAAACGCCAGAAAATGCAAAAACAAAAAATAAATGAAAAAATTTTAAATTGACGAAATCAAGATTATTTTGATGCAGAGTCGATATAAATGAAAATTATTGAATTAAATGGTATTCCGATTCAAAATCGGTTGAGTTTTGACAGAGATAGCTAAGATCAAGGCCCGAAATGTGAGGATTCGAAAATAACGTCTAAAATCCTCTAAGACCTCTAGAAACGCCAGAAAATGCAAAAACAAAAAATAAATGAAAAAATTTTAAATTGACGAAATCAAGATTATTTTGATGCAGAGTCGATATAAATGAAAATTATTGAATTAAATGGTATTCCGATTCAAAATCGGTTGAGTTTTGACAGAGATAGCTAAGATCAAGGCCTGAAATGTGAGGATTCGAAAATAACGTCTAAAATCCTCTAAGACCTCTAGAAACGCCAGAAAATGCAAAAACAAAAAATAAATGAAAAAATTTTAAATTGACGAAATCAAGATTATTTTGATGCAGAGTCGATATAAATGAAAATTATTGAATTAAATGGTATTCCGATTCAAAATCGGTTGAGTTTTGACAGAGATAGCTAAGATCAAGGCCCGAAATGTGAGGATTCGAAAATAACGTCTAAAATCCTCTAAGACCTCTAGAAACGCCAGAAAATGCAAAAACAAAAAATAAATGAAAAAATTTTAAATTGACGAAATCAAGATTATTTTGATGCAGAGTCGATATAAATGAAAATTATTGAATTAAATGGTATTCCGATTCAAAATCGGTTGAGTTTTGACAGAGATAGCTAAGATCAAGGCCCGAAATGTGAGGATTCGAAAATAACGTCTAAAATCCTCTAAGACCTCTAGAAACGCCAGAAAATGCAAAAACAAAAAATAAATGAAAAAATTTTAAATTGACGAAATCAAGATTATTTTGATGCAGAGTCGATATAAATGAAAATTATTGAATTAAATGGTATTCCGATTCAAAATCGGTTGAGTTTTGACAGAGATAGCTAAGATCAAGGCCCGAAATGTGAGGATTCGAAAATAACGTCTAAAATCCTCTAAGACCTCTAGAAACGCCAGAAAATGCAAAAACAAAAAATAAATGAAAAAATTTTAAATTGACGAAATCAAGATTATTTTGATGCAGAGTCGATATAAATGAAAATTATTGAATTAAATGGTATTCCGATTCAAAATCGGTTGAGTTTTGACAGAGATAGCTAAGATCAAGGCCCGAAATGTGAGGATTCGAAAATAACGTCTAAAATCCTCTAAGACCTCTAGAAACGCCAGAAAATGCAAAAACAAAAAATAAATGAAAAAATTTTAAATTGACGAAATCAAGATTATTTTGATGCAGAGTCGATATAAATGAAAATTATTGAATTAAATGGTATTCCGATTCAAAATCGGTTGAGTTTCGACAGAGATAGCTAAGATCAGGGCCCGAAATGTGAGGATTCGAAAATAACGTCTAAAATCCTCTAAGACCTCTAGAAACGCCAGAAAATGCAAAAACAAAAAAATAAATGAAAAAATTTTAAATTGACGAAATCAAGATTATTTTGATGCAGAGTCGATATAAATGAAAATTATTGAATTAAATGGTATTCCGATTCAAAATCGGTTGAGTTTTGATAGAGATAGCTAAGATCAAGGCCCGAAATGTGAGGATTCGAAAATAACGTCTAAAATCCTCTAAGACCTCTAGAAACGCCAGAAAATGCAAAAACAAAAAATAAATGAAAAAAATTTTAAATTGACGAAATCAAGATTATTTTGATGCAGAGTCGATATAAATGAAAATTATTGAATTAAATGGTATTCCGATTCAAAATCGGTTGAGTTTTGACAGAGATAGCTAAGATCAAGGCCCGAAATGTGAGGATTCGAAAATAAGGTCTAAAATCCTCTAAGACCTCTAGAAACGCCAGAAAATGCAAAAACAAAAAATAAATGAAAAAAATTTTAAATTGACGAAATCAAGATTATTTTGATGCAGAGTCGATATAAATGAAAATTATTGAATTAAATGGTATTCCGATTCAAAATCGGTTGAGTTTTGACAGAGATAGCTAAGATCAAGGCCCGAAATGTGAGGATTCGAAAATAAGGTCTAAAATCCTCTAAGACCTCTAGAAACGCCAGAAAATGCAAAAACAAAAAATAAATGAAAAAAATTTTAAATTGACGAAATCAAGATTATTTTGATGCAGAGTCGATATAAATGAAAATTATTGAATTAAATGGTATTCTGATTCAAAATCGGTTGAGTTTTGACAGAGATAGCTAAGATCAAGGCCTGAAATGTGAGGATTCGAAAATAACGTCTAAAATCCTCTAAGACCTCTAGAAACGCCAGAAAATGCAAAAACAAAAAATAAATGAAAAAATTTTAAATTGACGAAATCAAGATTATTTTGATGCAGAGTCGATATAAATGAAAATTATTGAATTAAATGGTATTCCGATTCAAAATCGGTTGAGTTTTGACAGAGATAGCTAAGATCAAGGCCTGAAATGTGAGGATTCGAAAATAACGTCTAAAATCCTCTAAGACCTCTAGAAACGCCAGAAAATGCAAAAACAAAAAATAAATGAAAAAATTTTAAATTGACGAAATCAAGATTATTTTGATGCAGAGTCGATATAAATGAAAATTATTGAATTAAATGGTATTCCGATTCAAAATCGGTTGAGTTTTGACAGAGATAGCTAAGATCAAGGCCCGAAATGTGAGGATTCGAAAATAACGTCTAAAATCCTCTAAGACCTCTAGAAACGCCAGAAAATGCAAAAACAAAAAAATAAATGACAAAATTTT
>JAEIGM010000557.1:0-19741 GCA_018903735.1 Drosophila cardini
TCAAACATAGAAAATATAATTTAGTTAACAGTTAGTAAATGGTCCTTAGTAAGTTTGGAGATATAGATAAACATAAGGTTAAGAGAGGAATAGGTCAACCACCAGAGAATATAGTGGTTACAGGTAGCATGAGGTGTTATACCTTGAAGCTAAGAAAGATGCTGTTAGAATTAGTTAAGAGAATAACGTCAAACACCAAAATAATAAGGCAAAAGATGGGTGTTTGAACAGGGAGTAGGGTCTTGTGGGTTAAGTTTAGAATATAGATAAGCTTATAGGTGAAATAAGAGGGTCAAACGCAATTGAATGCAGATTCACCCAGGGTACAGCAAACAGATGAAAATACCTTGACTAGAAAGTTAGGAGTCCTTGTGGTGGGACAGTTAAGAAGGTGCTATGATTAAAAATTAGCGTCTTACAGAAAATGAGCAAGTTGATTTTAGGAAGTAGGGTGGGGTTCGTTTGAATAAGCTAAACATGGAGTTAAAGAGGTGAATAAGCGTCAAACGCAGAGAATTATAATAAGATATGGAGCCAAAAGTTGAGTTTTTTGTAGGGGAATAGGGTCTTACGTGGGGTTTAACTGACAGATAGGGATGACAGTTAAGAGGTAAACATGGAGTTAAAGAGGTGAATAAGGGTCAAACGCAGAGAATATTATTAAGATTGGACCCAAAAGTTGAGTTAAGTAGGAGAATAGGGGTCATACGTGGGGTTAAGTTTAGAGATATGGGCTAAACATGGAGTTAAAGAGGTGAATAAGGGTCAAACGCAGAGAATATAATTGAATACGGGTCATACTTGGGGTTTTAATGACAGGTGGTGGCTAAACATTGAGCTAGAAAGGGATTTAGGGTCGCTTGTGGGGGTCAGATGACAGTTAAGAGGTAAACATGGAGTTAAAGAGGTGAATAAGCGTCAAACGCAGAGAATATAATTAAGATTGGAGCCAAAAGTTGAGTTAAGTAGGGGAATAGGGGTCTTACGTGGGGTTTAACTGACAGATAGGGGCTAAACATTGAGCCAGAAAGGGATTTAGGGTCGCTTGTGGGGGTCAGATGACAGTTAAGAGGTAAACATGGAGTTAAAGAGGTGAATAAGCGTCAAACGCAGAGAATATAATTAAGATTGGAGCCAAAAGTTGAGTTTTGTAGGGGAATAGGGGTCTTACGTGGGGTTTAACTGACAGATAGGGGCTAAACATTGAGCCAGAAAGGGATTTAGGGTCGCTTGTGGGGGTCAGATGACAGTTAAGAGGTAAACATGGAGTTAAAGAGGTGAATAAGGGTCAAACGCAGAGAATATAATTAAGATAGGAGCCAAAAGTTGAGTTTTGTAGGGGAATAGGGGTCATACTTGTGGGGTTTTAACTGACAGATGGGGGCTAAACATTGAGCCAGAAAGGGATTTAGGGTCGCTTGTGGGGGTCAGATGACAGTTAAGAGGTAAACATGGAGTTAAAGAGGTGAATAAGCGTCAAACGCAGAGAATATAATTAAGATAGGAGCCAAAAGTTGAGTTTTGTAGGGGAATAGGGGTCTTACGTGGGGTTTAACTGACAGATAGGGGCTAAACATTGAGCCAGAAAGGGATTTAGGGTCGCTTGTGGGGGTCAGATGACAGTTAAGAGGTAAACATGGAGTTAAAGAGGTGAATAAGCGTCAAACGCAGAGAATATAATTAAGATTGGAGCCAAAAGTTGAGTTAAGTAGGGGAATAGGGGTCATACGTGGGGTTAAGTTTAGAGATATGGGCTAAACATGGAGTTAAAGAGGTGAATAAGGGTCAAACGCAGAGAATATAATTAAGATAGGAGCCAAAAGTTGAGTTTTGTAGGGGAATAGGGGTCTTACGTGGGGTTTTAATGACAGATTGGGGCTAAACATTGAGCCAGAAAGGGATTTAGGGTCGCTTGTGGGGGTCAGATGACAGTTAAGAGGTAAACATGGAGTTAAAGAGGTGAATAAGCGTCAAACGCAGAGAATATAATTAAGATAGGAGCCAAAAGTTGAGTTTTGTAGGGGAATAGGGGTCTTACGTGGGGTTTAACTGACAGATAGGGGCTAAACATTGAGCCAGAAAGGGATTTAGGGTCGCTTGTGGGGGTCAGATGACAGTTAAGAGGTAAACATGGAGTTAAAGAGGTGAATAAGCGTCAAACGCAGAGAAAATAATTAAGATAGGAGCCAAAAGTTGAGTTTTGTAGGGGAATAGGGGTCTTACGTGGGGTTTAACTGACAGATAGGGGCTAAACATTGAGCCAGAAAGGGATTTATGGTCGCTTGTGGGGGTCAGATGACAGTTAAGAGGTAAACATGGAGTTAAAGAGGTGAATAAGCGTCAAACGCAGAGAAAATAATTAAGATAGGAGCCAAAAGTTTAGTTAAGTATGGGAATAGGGGTCATACGTGGGGTTCAGTTTAGAGATATGGGCTAAACATGGAGTTAAAGAGGTGAATAAGCGTCAAACGCAGAGAATATAATAAAGATAGGAGCCAAAAGTTGAGTTTTGTAGGGGAATAGGGGTCTTACGTGGGGTTTAACTGACAGATAGGGGCTAAACATTGAGCTAGAACGGGATTTAGGGTCGCTTGTGGGGGTCAGATGACAGTTAAGAGGTAAACATGGAGTTAAAGAGGTGAATAAGGGTCAAACGCAGAGAATATAATTAAGATAGGAGCCAAAAGTTTAGTTAAGTATGGGAATAGGGGTCATACGTGGGGTTAAGTTTAGAGATATGGGCTAAACATGGAGTTAAAGAGGTGAATAAGGGTCAAACGCAGAGAATATAATTAATGGCCAAAGTTAGTTTTGTACGGGTCATACTTGGGGTTTTAATGACAGGTGGTGGCTAAACATTGAGCTAGAAAGGGATTTAGGGTCGCTTGTGGGGGTCAGATGACAGTTAAGAGGTAAACATGGAGTTAAAGAGGTGAATAAGCGTCAAACGCAGAGAATATAATTAAGATAGGAGCCAAAAGTTGAGTTTTGTAGGGGAATAGGGGTCTTACGTGGGGTTTAACTGACAGATAGGGGCTAAACATTGAGCCAGAAAGGGATTTAGGGTCGCTTGTGGGGGTCAGATGACAGTTAAGAGGTAAACATGGAGTTAAAGAGGTGAATAAGGGTCAAACGCAGAGAATATTATTAAGATTGGAGCCAAAAGTTGAGTTAAGTAGGGGAATAGGGGTCATACGTGGGGTTTTAAGTTGACAGATAGGGGCTAAACATTGAGCTAGAAAGGGTTTTAGGGTCGCTTGTGGGGGTCAGATGACAGTTAAGAGGTAAACATGGAGTTAAAGAGGTGAATAAGCGTCAAACGCAGAGAATATAATTAAGATAGGAGCCAAAAGTTGAGTTTTGTAGGGGAATAGGGGTCTTACGTGGGGTTTTAATGACAGATTGGGGCTAAACATTGAGCCAGAAAGGGATTTAGGGTCGCTTGTGGGGGTCAGATGACAGTTAAGAGGTAAACATGGAGTTAAAGAGGTGAATAAGGGTCAAACGCAGAGAATATTATTAAGATTGGACCCAAAAGTTGAGTTAAGTATGGGAATTTAGGGGTCGCTTGTGGGGTTAAGTTTACAGATATGGGCTAAACATGGAGTTAAAGAGGTGAATAAGGGTCAAACGCAGAGAATATAATTAAGATTAGGAGCCAAAAGTTGAGTTAAGTAGGGGAATACGGGTCATACTTGGGGTTTTAATGACAGATGGTGGCTAAACATTGAGCTAGAAAGGGATTTAGGGTCGCTTGTGGGGGTCAGATGACAGTTAAGAGGTAAACATGGAGTTAAAGAGGTGAATAAGCGTCAAACGCAGAGAATATAATTAAGATTGGAGCCAAAAGTTGAGTTTTGTAGGGGAATAGGGGTCTTACGTGGGGTTTAACTGACAGATAGGGGCTAAACATTGAGCCAGAAAGGGATTTAGGGTCGCTTGTGGGGGTCAGATGACAGTTAAGAGGTAAACATGGAGTTAAAGAGGTGAATAAGGGTCAAACGCAGAGAATATAATTAAGATTGGAGCCAAAAGTTGAGTTAAGTAGGGGAATAGGGGTCATACGTGGGGTTTTAATGACAGATGGTGGCTAAACATTGAGCTAGAAAGGGATTTAGGGTCGCTTGTGGGGGTCAGATGACAGTTAAGAGGTAAACATGGAGTTAAAGAGGTGAATAAGGGTCAAACGCAGAGAATATAATTAAGATTGGAGCCAAAAGTTGAGTTAAGTAGGGGAATAGGGGTCATACGTGGGGTTTTAGTTTACAGATATGGGCTAAACATTGAGCTAGAAAGGGATTTAGGTGGTCTTTTTGGGGGGTCAGATGACAGTTAAGAGGTAAACATGGAGTTAAAGAGGTGAATAAGGGTCAAACGCAGAGAATATAATTAAGATTGGAGCCAAAAGTTGAGTTTTGTAGGGGAATACGGGTCATACTTGGGGTTTTAATGACAGATGGTGGCTAAACATTGAGCTAGAAAGGGATTTAGGGTCGCTTGTGGGGGTCAGATGACAGTTAAGAGGTAAACATGGAGTTAAAGAGGTGAATAAGCGTCAAACGCAGAGAATATAATTAAGATAGGAGCCAAAAGTTGAGTTTTGTAGGGGAATAGGGGTCTTACGTGGGGTTTAACTGACAGATAGGGGCTAAACATTGAGCCAGAAAGGGATTTAGGGTCGCTTGTGGGGGTCAGATGACAGTTAAGAGGTAAACATGGAGTTAAAGAGGTGAATAAGCGTCAAACGCAGAGAATATAATTAAGATAGGAGCCAAAAGTTGAGTTTTGTAGGGGAATAGGGGTCTTACGTGGGGTTTAACTGACAGATAGGGGCTAAACATTGAGCCAGAAAGGGATTTAGGGTCGCTTGTGGGGGTCAGATGACAGTTAAGAGGTATACTTGGAGTTAAAGAGGTGAATAAGGGTCAAGCGCAGAGAATATAATTAAGATTGGACCCAAAAGTTGAGTTAAGTAGGAGAATAGGGGTCATACGTGGGGTTAAGTTTAGAGATATGGGCTAAACATGGAGTTAAAGAGGTGAATAAGCGTCAAACACTGAGAATATAATTAAGATAGGAGCCAAAAGTTGAGTTTTGTAGGGAAATACGGGTCATACTTGGGGTGTTAATGACAGATTGTGGCTAAACATTGAGCTAGAACGGGATTTAGGGTCGCTTGTGGGGGTCAGATGACAGTTAAGAGGTAAACATGGAGTTAAAGAGGTGAATAAGGGTCAAACGCAGAGAATATAATTAAGATTGGAGCCAAAAGTTGAGTTAAGTAGGGGAATAGGGGTCATACGTGGGGGTTAACATTTAGAGATATGGGCTAAACATGGAGAATGAAGTTAAGAGGTAATATGGAGTTAAAGGGAATAAGGGTCAAACGCAGAGAATATAATTAAGATTGGAGCCAAAAGTTGGGTTTGTAGGGGAATACGGGTCATACTTGGGGTGTTAATGACAGATTGTGGCTAAACATTGAGCTAGAACGGGATTTAGGGTCGCTTGTGGGGGTCAGATGACAGTTAAGAGGTAAACATGGAGTTAAAGAGGTGAATAAGCGTCAAACGCAGAGAATATAATTAAGATTGGAGCCAAAAGTTGAGTTTTGTAGGGGAATAGGGGTCTTACGTGGGGTTTTAACTGACAGATAGGGGCTAAACATTGAGCCAGAAAGGGATTTAGGGTCGCTTGTGGGGGTCAGATGACAGTTAAGAGGTAAACATGGAGTTAAAGAGGTGAATAAGGGTCAAACGCAGAGAATATAATTAAGATTGGACCCAAAAGTTGAGTTAAGTATGGGAATAGGGGTCATACGTGGGGTTTAATGACAGTGGTTTAGAGAGTTGTGGGGGTCGTGCTTTAAACATGGAGTTAAAGAGGTGAATAAGGGTCAAACGCAGAGAATATAATTAAGATTGGAGCCAAAAGTTGGGTTAAGTAGGGGAATACGGGTCATACTTGGGGTTTTAATGACAGATGGTGGCTAAACATTGAGCTAGAAAGGGATTTAGGGTCGCTTGTGGGGGTCAGATGACAGTTAAGAGGTAAACATGGAGTTAAAGAGGTGAATAAGCGTCAAACGCAGAGAATATAATTAAGATAGGAGCCAAAAGTTGAGTTTTGTAGGGGAATAGGGGTCTTACGTGGGGTTTAACTGACAGATAGGGGCTAAACATTGAGCCAGAAAGGGATTTAGGGTCGCTTGTGGGGGTCAGATGACAGTTAAGAGGTAAACATGGAGTTAAAGAGGTGAATAAGCGTCAAACGCAGAGAATATAATTAAGATTGGAGCCAAAAGTTGAGTTTTGTAGGGGAATAGGGGTCATACGTGGGGTTTTAATGACAGATGGTGGCTAAACATTGAGCTAGAAAGGGATTTAGGGTCGCTTGTGGGGGTCAGATGACAGTTAAGAGGTAAACATGGAGTTAAAGAGGTGAATAAGCGTCAAACGCAGAGAATATAATTAAGATAGGAGCCAAAAGTTGAGTTTTGTAGGGGAATAGGGGTCTTACGTGGGGTTTAACTGACAGATAGGGGCTAAACATTGAGCCAGAAAGGGATTTAGGGTCGCTTGTGGGGGTCAGATGACAGTTAAGAGGTAAACATGGAGTTAAAGAGGTGAATAAGGGTCAAACGCAGAGAATATAATTAAGATTGGAGCCAAAAGTTGAGTTAAGTAGGGGAATAGGGGTCATACGTGGGGGTTTGAGCGAAAGTTTAGGGTAGCTTGTGGGGGTCAGATGAAGGCTAAACATGGAGTTAAAGAGGTGAATAAGGGTCAAACGCAGAGAATATAATTAAGATAGGAGCCAAAAGTTGGTTTTGTAGGGGAATACGGGTCATACTTGGGGTTTTAATGACAGATGGTGGCTAAACATTGAGCTAGAAAGGGATTTAGGGTCGCTTGTGGGGGTCAGATGACAGTTAAGAGGTAAACATGGAGTTAAAGAGGTGAATAAGGGTCAAACGCAGAGAATATAATTAAGATTGGAGCCAAAAGTTGAGTTAAGTAGGGGAATAGGGGTCATACGTGGGGTTTTAATGACAGATGGTGGCTAAACATTGAGCTAGAAAGGGATTTAGGGTCGCTTGTGGGGGTCAGATGACAGTTAAGAGGTAAACATGGAGTTAAAGAGGTGAATAAGCGTCAAACGCAGAGAATATAATTAAGATTGGAGCCAAAAGTTGAGTTTTGTAGGGGAATAGGGGTCTTACGTGGGGTTTAACTGACAGATAGGTGGCTAAACATTGAGCCAGAAAGGGATTTAGGGTCGCTTGTGGGGGTCAGATGACAGTTAAGAGGTAAACATGGAGTTAAAGAGGTGAATAAGGGTCAAACGCAGAGAATATAATTAAGATTGGAGCCAAAAGTTGAGTTAAGTAGGGGAATAGGGGTCATACGTGGGGTTAAATGTTAGAGATATGGGCTAAACATGGAGGTAAACATGGAGTTAAAGAGGTGAATAAGGGTCAAACGCAGAGAATATAATTAAGATAGGAGCCAAAAGTTGAGTTTATGTAGGGGAATACGGGTCATACTTGGGGTTTTAATGACAGATGGTGGCTAAACATTGAGCTAGAAAGGGATTTAGGGTCGCTTGTGGGAATATAATTAAGATTGGAGCCAAAAGTTGAGTTTTGTAGGGGAATAAGGGACTTACGTGGGGTTTAACTGACAGATAGGGGCTAAACATTGAGCCAGAAAGGGATTTAGGGTCGCTTGTGGGGGTCAGATGACAGTTAAGAGGTAAACATGGAGTTAAAGAGGTGAATAAGGGTCAAACGCAGAGAATATAATTAAGATTGGAGCCAAAAGTTGGGTTAAGTAGGGGAATACGGGTCATACTTGGGATTTTAATGACAGATGGTGGCTAAACATTGAGCTAGAAAGGGATTTAGGGTCGCTTGTGGGAATATAATTAAGATAGGAGCCAAAAGTTGAGTTTTGAAGGGGAATAGGGACTTACGTGGGGTTTAACTGACAGATAGGGGCTAAACATTGAGCCAGAAAGGGATTTAGGGTCGCTTGTGGGGGTCAGATGACAGTTAAGAGGTAAACATGGAGTTAAAGAGGTGAATAAGGGTCAAACGCAGAGAATATAATTAAGATTGGAGCCAAAAGTTGAGTTAAGTAGGGGAATAGGGGTCATACGTGGGGTTAAGTTTAGAGATATGGGCTAAACATGGAGTTAAAGAGGTGAATAAGGGTCAAACGCAGAGAATATAATTAAGATTGGAGCCAAAAGTTGGGTTAAGTAGGGGAATACGGGTCATACTTGGGGTTTTAATGACAGATGGTGGCTAAACATTGAGCTAGAAAGGGATTTAGGGTCGCTTGTGGGGGTCAGATGACAGTTAAGAGGTAAACATGGAGTTAAAGAGGTGAATAAGCGTCAAACGCAGAGAATATAATTAAGATTGGAGCCAAAAGTTGAGTTTTGTAGGGGAATAGGGGTCATTGGTAACTTGGGGTTTAACTGACAGATAGGGGCTAAACATTGAGCCAGAAAGGGATTTAGGGTCGCTTGTGGGGGTCAGATGACAGTTAAGAGGTAAACATGGAGTTAAAGAGGTGAATAAGCGTCAAACGCAGAGAATATAATTAAGATTGGAGCCAAAAGTTGAGTTAAGTAGGGGAATACGGGTCATACTTGGGGTTTTAATGACAGATGGTGGCTAAACATTGAGCTAGAAAGGGATTTAGGGTCGCTTGTGGGGGTCAGATGACAGTTAAGAGGTAAACATGGAGTTAAAGAGGTGAATAAGCGTCAAACGCAGAGAATATAATTAAGATTGGAGCCAAAAGTTGAGTTTATGTAGGGGAATAGGGGTCATACGTGGGGTTTTAATGACAGATAGGGGCTAAACATTGAGCCAGAAAGGGATTTAGGGTCGCTTGTGGGGGTCAGATGACAGTTAAGAGGTAACTATGGAGTTAAAGAGGTGAATAAGGGTCAAACGCAGAGAATATAATTAAGATTGGAGCCAAAAGTTGAGTTAAGTAGGGGAATAGGGGTCATACGTGGGGTTTTAATGACAGATGGGGGCTAAACATTGAGCTAGAAAGGGATTTAGGGTCGCTTGTGGGGGTCAGATGACAGTTAAGAGGTAAACATGGAGTTAAAGAGGTGAATAAGCGTCAAACGCAGAGAATATAATTAAGATTGGAGCCAAAAGTTGAGTTTTGTAGGGGAATAGGGGTCTTACGTGGGGTTTAACTGACAGATAGGTGGCTAAACATTGAGCCAGAAAGGGATTTAGGGTCGCTTGTGGGGGTCAGATGACAGTTAAGAGGTAAACATGGAGTTAAAGAGGTGAATAAGGGTCAAACGCAGAGAATATAATTAAGATTGGAGCCAAAAGTTGAGTTAAGTAGGGGAATAGGGGTCATACGTGGGGTTAAGTTTAGAGATATGGGCTAAACATGGAGTTAGTTAAAGAGGTGAATAAGGGTCAAACGCAGAGAATATAATTAAGATTGGAGCCAAAAGTTGAGTTAAGTAGGGGAATAACGGGTCATACTTGGGGTTTTAATGACAGATGGTGGCTAAACATTGAGCTAGAAAGGGATTTAGGGTCGCTTGTGGGGGTCAGATGACAGTTAAGAGGTAAACATGGAGTTAAAGAGGTGAATAAGCGTCAAACGCAGAGAATATAATTAAGATTGGAGCCAAAAGTTGAGTTTTGTAGGGGAATATAGGGTCTTACGTGGGGTTTAACTGACAGATAGGTGGCTAAACATTGAGCCAGAAAGGGATTTAGGGTCGCTTGTGGGGGTCAGATGACAGTTAAGAGGTAAACATGGAGTTAAAGAGGTGAATAAGCGTCAAACGCAGAGAATATAATTAAGATTGGAGCCAAAAGTTGAGTTTTGTAGGGGAATAGGGGTCTTACTTGGGGTTTTAACTGACAGATGGTGGCTAAACATTGAGCCAGAAAGGGATTTAGGGTCGCTTGTGGGGGTCAGATGACAGTTAAGAGGTAAACATGGAGTTAAAGAGGTGAATAAGGGTCAAACGCAGAGAATATTATTAAGATTGGACCCAAAAGTTGAGTTAAGTAGGGGAATAGGGGTCATACGTGGGGTTAAGTTTAGAGATATGGGCTAAACATGGAGTTAAAGAGGTGAATAAGGGTCAAACGCAGAGAATATAATTAAGATTGGAGCCAAAAGTTGAGTTAAGTAGGGGAATACGGGTCATACTTGGGGTTTTAATGACAGATGGTGGCTAAACATTGAGCTAGAAAGGGATTTAGGGTCGCTTGTGGGGGTCAGATGACAGTTAAGAGGTAAACATGGAGTTAAAGAGGTGAATAAGCGTCAAACGCAGAGAATATAATTAAGATTGGAGCCAAAAGTTGAGTTTTGTAGGGGAATAGGGGTCTTACGTGGGGTTTAACTGACAGATAGGGGCTAAACATTGAGCCAGAAAGGGATTTAGGGTCGCTTGTGGGGGTCAGATGACAGTTAAGAGGTAAACATGGAGTTAAAGAGGTGAATAAGCGTCAAACGCAGAGAATATAATTAAGATTAGGAGCCAAAAGTTGAGTTTTGTAGGGGAATAGGGGTCTTACGTGGGGTTTAACTGACAGATAGGTGGCTAAACATTGAGCCAGAAAGGGATTTAGGGTCGCTTGTGGGGGTCAGATGACAGTTAAGAGGTAAACATGGAGTTAAAGAGGTGAATAAGGGTCAAACGCAGAGAATATAATTAAGATTGGAGCCAAAAGTTGAGTTAAGTAGGGGAATAGGGGTCATATGTGGGGTTAAGTTTAGAGATATGGGCTAAACATGGAGTTAAAGAGGTGAATAAGGGTCAAACGCAGAGAATATAATTGAAGATTGGAGCCAAAAGTTGAGTTAAGTAGGGGAATACTTGGGGTTTTAATGACAGATGGTGGCTAAACATTGAGCTAGAAAGGGATTTAGGGTCGCTTGTGGGGGTCAGATGACAGTTAAGAGGTAAACATGGAGTTAAAGAGGTGAATAAGCGTCAAACGCAGAGAATATAATTAAGATTGGAGCCAAAAGTTGAGTTTTGTAGGGGAATAGGGTCTTACGTGGGGTTTAACTGACAGATAGGGGCTAAACATTGAGCCAGAAAGGGATTTAGGGTCGCTTGTGGGGGTCAGATGACAGTTAAGAGGTAAACATGGAGTTAAAGAGGTGAATAAGGGTCAAACGCAGAGAATATAATTAAGATTGGAGCCTAAAGTTGGGTTAAGTAGGGGAATACGGGTCATACTTGGGGTTTTAATGACAGATGGTGGCTAAACATTGAGCTAGAAAGGGATTTAGGGTCGCTTGTGGGGGTCAGATGACAGTTAAGAGGTAAACATGGAGTTAAAGAGGTGAATAAGCGTCAAACGCAGAGAATATAATTAAGATAGGAGCCAAAAGTTGAGTTTTGTAGGGGAATAGGGGTCTTACGTGGGGTTTAACTGACAGATAGGGGCTAAACATTGAGCCAGAAAGGGATTTAGGGTCGCTTGTGGGGGTCAGATGACAGATAAGAGGTAAATATGGAGTTAAAGATGTGAATAAGAGGCAAACGCAGAGAATAAAATTAAGATTGGAGCATAAAGTTGGGTTAAGTAGGGGAATACGGGTCATACTTGGGGTTTTAATGACAGATGGTGGCTAATCATTGAGCTAGAACGGGATTTAGGGTCGCTTGTGGGGGTCAGATGACAGTTAAGAGGTATACTTGGAGTTAAGGAGGTGAATAAGCGTCAAACGCAGAGAATATAATTAAGATTGGAGCCAAAAGTTGAGTTTTGTAGGGGAATAGGGGTCTTACGTGGGGTTTAACTGACAGATAGGGGCTAAACATTGAGCCAGAAAGGGATTTAGGGTCGCTTGTGGGGGTCAGATGACAGTTAAGAGGTAAACATGGAGTTAAAGAGGTGAATAAGGGTCAAACGCAGAGAATAAAATTAAGATTGGAGCCCAAAGTTGGGTTAAGTAGGGGAATACGGGTCATACTTGGGGTTTTAATGACAGATGGTGGCTAATCATTGAGCTAGAACGGGATTTAGGGTCGCTTGTGGGGGTCAGATGACAGTTAAGAGGTATACTTGGAGTTAAGGAGGTGAATAAGCGTCAAACGCAGAGAATATAATTAAGATTGGAGCCAAAAGTTGAGTTTTGTAGGGGAATAGGGGTCATACGTGGGGTTTTAACTGACAGATAGGGGCTAAACATTGAGCCAGAAAGGGATTTAGGGTCGCTTGTGGGGGTCAGATGACAGTTAAGAGGTAAACATGGAGTTAAAGAGGTGAATAAGGGTCAAACGCAGAGAATATAATTAAGATTGGAGCCAAAAGTTGAGTTAAGTAGGGGAATAGGGGTCATACTTGGGGTTTTAATGACAGATAGGTGGCTAAACATTGAGCTAGAAAGGGATTTAGGGTCGCTTGTGTGGGGTCAGATGACAGTTAAGAGGTAAACATGGAGTTAAAGAGGTGAATAAGGGTCAAACGCAGAGAATATAATTAAGATTGGAGCCAAAAGTTGAGTTTTGTAGGGGAATAGGGGTCTTACGTGGGGTTTTAACTGACAGATAGGTGGCTAAACATTGAGCCAGAAAGGGATTTAGGGTCGCTTGTGGGGGTCAGATGACAGTTAAGAGGTAAACATGGAGTTAAAGAGGTGAATAAGGGTCAAACGCAGAGAATATAATTAAGATTGGAGCCAAAAGTTGAGTTAAGTAGGGGAATAGGGGTCATACGTGGGGTTTAAATGACAGATGTGGTGGCTAAACATTGAGCCTAGAAAGGGATTTAGGGTCGCTTGTGGGGGTCAGATGACAGTTAAGAGGTAAACATGGAGTTAAAGAGGTGAATAAGCGTCAAACGCAGAGAATATAATTAAGATTGGAGCCAAAAGTTGAGTTTTGTAGGGGAATACGGGTCATACTTGGGGTTTTAATGACAGATGGTGGCTAAACATTGAGCTAGAAAGGGATTTAGGGTCGCTTGTGGGGGTCAGATGACAGTTAAGAGGTAAACATGGAGTTAAAGAGGTGAATAAGGGTCAAACGCAGAGAATATAATTAAGATTGGAGCCAAAAGTTGAGTTAAGTAGGGGAATAGGGGTCATACGTGGGGTGGTTAAGTTTAGAGATATGGGCTAAACATGGAGTTAAAGAGGTGAATAAGGGTCAAACGCAGAGAATATAATTAAGATTGGAGCCAAAAGTTGAGTTAAGTAGGGGAATACGGGTCATACTTGGGGTTTTAATGACAGATGGTGGCTAAACATTGAGGCTAGAAAGGGATTTAGGGTCGCTTGTGGGGGTCAGATGACAGTTAAGAGGTAAACATGGAGTTAAAGAGGTGAATAAGCGTCAAACGCAGAGAATATAATTAAGATTGGAGCCAAAAGTTGAGTTTTGTAGGGGAATAGGGGTCTTACGTGGGGTTTAACTGACAGATAGGGGCTAAACATTGAGCCAGAAAGGGATTTAGGGTCGCTTGTGGGGGTCAGATGACAGTTAAGTGGTAAACATGGAGTTAAAGAGGTGAATAAGGGTCAAACGCAGAGAATATAATTAAGATTGGACCAAAAAGTTGGGTTAAGTATGGGAATAGGGGTCATACGTGGGGTTTTAATGACAGATGGTGGCTAAACATTGAGCAGAATAAAAGAAAGGATTTAGGGTCGCTTGTGGGGGTCAGATGACAGTTAAGAGGTAAACATGGAGTTAAAGAGGTGAATAAGCGTCAAACGCAGAGAATATAATTTAAAGATTTTAGTAGCCAATAGTTGAGTTGGGTAGGTTAGAATATGGGCTAAACATGGGTTAAGAAGGGTTTTAATGACAGATGGTGGCTAAACATTGTGCCAGAAAGGGATTTAGGGTCGCTTTTGGGGGTCAGATGACAGTTAAGTGGTAAACATGGAGTTAAAGAGGTGAATAAGGGTCAAACGCAGAGAATATAATTAAGATTGGACCCAAAAGTTGAGTTTTGTAGGGGAATAGGGGTCATACTTGGGGTTTAAATGACAGATAGGTGGCTAAACATTGAGCCAGAAAGGGATTTAGGGTCGCTTGTGGGGGTCAGATGACAGTTAAGAGGTAAACATGGAGTTAAAGAGGTGAATAAGCGTCAAACGCAGAGAATATAATTAAGATTGGAGCCAAAAGTTGAGTTTAAGTAGGGGAATAGGGGTCTTACGTGGGGTTTTAATGACAGATAGGTGGCTAAACATTGAGCCAGAAAGGGATTTAGGGTCGCTTGTGGGGGTCAGATGACAGTTAAGAGGTAAACATGGAGTTAAAGAGGTGAATAAGGGTCAAACGCAGAGAATATAATTAAGATTGGAGCCAAAAGTTGAGTTAAGTAGGGGAATAGGGGTCATACGTGGGGTTAAGTTTAGAGATATGGGCTAAACATGGAGTTAAAGAGGTGAATAAGGGTCAAACGCAGAGAATATAAGTTTGAATACGGGTCATACTTGGGGTTTTAATGACAGGTGGTGGCTAAACATTGAGCTAGAAAGGGATTTAGGGTCGCTTGTGGGGGTCAGATGACAGTTAAGAGGTAAACATGGAGTTAAAGAGGTGAATAAGCGTCAAACGCAGAGAATATAATTAAGATTGGAGCCAAAAGTTGAGTTTTGTAGGGGAATAGGGGTCATACTTGGGGTTTTAACTGACAGATAGGGGCTAAACATTGAGCCAGAAAGGGATTTAGGGTCGCTTGTGGGGGTCAGATGACAGTTAAGAGGTAAACATGGAGTTAAAGAGGTGAATAAGCGTCAAACGCAGAGAATATAATTAAGATTGGAGCCAAAAGTTGAGTTAAGTAGGGGAATACGGGTCATACTTGGGGTTTTAATGACAGATGGTGGCTAAACATTGAGCTAGAAAGGGATTTAGGGTCGCTTGTGGGGGTCAGATGACAGTTAAGAGGTAAACATGGAGTTAAAGAGGTGAATAAGGGTCAAACGCAGAGAATATAATTAAGATTGGAGCCAAAAGTTGAGTTAAGTAGGGGAATAGGGGTCATACGTGGGGTTTTAATGACAGATAGGGGCTAAACATTGAGCTAGAAAGGGATTTAGGGTCGCTTGTGGGGGTCAGATGACAGTTAAGAGGTAAACATGGAGTTAAAGAGGTGAATAAGGGTCAAACGCAGAGAATTAGTCAACGCAGAGAATATAATTAAGATTGGAGCCAAAAGTTGAGTTTATGTAGGGGAATACGGGTCATACTTGGGGTTTTAATGACAGATGGTGGCTAAACATTGAGCTAGAAAGGGATTTAGGGTCGCTTGTGGGGGTCAGATGACAGTTAAGAGGTAAACATGGAGTTAAAGAGGTGAATAAGGGTCAAACGCAGAGAATATAATTAAGATTGGAGCCAAAAGTTGAGTTAAGTAGGGGAATAGGATACGTTGGGGTTTTAATGACAGATAGGTGGCTAAACATTGAGCTAGAAAGGGATTTAGGGTCGCTTGTGGGGGTCAGATGACAGTTAAGAGGTAAACATGGAGTTAAAGAGGTGAATAAGCGTCAAACGCAGAGAATATAATTAAGATTGGAGCCAAAAGTTGAGTTAAGTAGGGGAATAGGGGTCATACTTGGGGTTTTAATGACAGAAGGTGGCTAAACATTGAGCTAGAAAGGGATTTAGGGTCGCTTGTGGGGGTCAGATGACAGTTAAGAGGTAAACATGGAGTTAAAGAGGTGAATAAGGGTCAAACGCAGAGAAAATTATTAAGATTGGACCCAAAAGTTGAGTTAAGTAGGGGAATACGGGTCATACTTGGGGTTTTAATGACAGATGGTGGCTAAACATTGAGCTAGAAAGGGATTTAGGGTCGCTTGTGGGGGTCAGATGACAGTTAAGAGGTAAACATGGAGTTAAAGAGGTGAATAAGGGTCAAACGCAGAGAAAATTATTAAGATTGGACCCAAAAGTTGAGTTAAGTAGGGGAATAGGGGTCATACTTGGGGTTAAGTTTAGAGATATGGGCTAAACATGGAGTTAAAGAGGTGAATAAGGGTCAAACGCAGAGAATATAATTAAGATAGGAGCCAAAAGTTGGGTTAAGTAGGGGAATACGGGTCATACTTGGGGTTTTAATGACAGATGGTGGCTAAACATTGAGCTAGAAAGGGATTTAGGGTCGCTTGTGGGGGTCAGATGACAGTTAAGAGGTAAACATGGAGTTAAAGAGGTGAATAAGCGTCAAACGCAGAGAATATAATTAAGATAGGAGCCAAAAGTTGAGTTTTGTAGGGGAATAGGGGTCTTACGTGGGGTTTAACTGACAGATAGGGGCTAAACATTGAGCCAGAAAGGGATTTAGGGTCGCTTGTGGGGGTCAGATGACAGTTAAGAGGTAAACATGGAGTTAAAGAGGTGAATAAGGGTCAAACGCAGAGAATATTATTAAGATTGGACCCAAAAGTTGAGTTAAGTAGGGGAATAGGGGTCATACTTGGGGTTAAGTTTAGAGATATGGGCTAAACATGGAGTTAAAGAGGTGAATAAGGGTCAAACGCAGAGAATATAATAAAGATAGGAGCCAAAAGTTGAGTTTTGTAGGGGAATAGGGGTCTTACGTGGGGTTTAACTGACAGATAGTGGCTAAACATTGAGCTAGAAAGGGATTTAGGGTCGCTTGTGGGGGTCAGATGACAGTTAAGAGGTAAACATGGAGTTAAAGAGGTGAATAAGGGTCAAACGCAGAGAATATTATTAAGATTGGACCCAAAAGTTGAGTTAAGTAGGGGAATAGGGGTCATACGTGGGGTTAAGTTTAGAGATATGGGCTAAACATGGAGTTAAAGAGGTGAATAAGGGTCAAACGCAGAGAATATAATTAAGATTGGAGCCAAAAGTTGGGTTAAGTAGGGGAATACGGGTCATACTTGGGGTTTTAATGACAGATGGTGGCTAAACATTGAGCTAGAAAGGGATTTAGGGTCGCTTGTGGGGGTCAGATGACAGTTAAGAGGTAAACATGGAGTTAAAGAGGTGAATAAGCGTCAAACGCAGAGAATATAATTAAGATAGGAGCCAAAAGTTGAGTTTTGTAGGGGAATAGGGGTCTTACGTGGGGTTAAGTTTCGAGATATGGGCTAAACATGGAGTTAAAGAGGTGAATAAGGGTCAAACGCAGAGAATATAATTAAGATTGGACCCAACAGTTGGGTTAAGTAGGGGAATACGACTTGGGGTTTTAATGACAGATGGTGGCTAAACATTGAGCTAGAAAGGGATTTAGGGTCGCTTGTGGGGGTCAGATGACAGTTAAGAGGTAAACATGGAGTTAATGGAGTTAAAGAGGTGAATAAGGGTCAAACGCAGAGAATATAATTAAGATTGGAGCCAAAAGTTGAGTTTTGTAGGGGAATAGGGGTCTTACGTGGGGTTTTAATGACAGATTGGGGCTAAACATTGAGCCAGAAAGGGATTTAGGGTCGCTTGTGGGGGTCAGATGACAGTTAAGAGGTAAACATGGAGTTAAAGAGGTGAATAAGGGTCAAACGCAGAGAATATAATTAAGATTGGACCCAAAAGTTGGGTTAAGTAGGGGAATACGGGTCATACTTGGGGTTTTAATGACAGATGGTGGCTAAACATTGAGCTAGAAAGGGATTTAGGGTCGCTTGTGGGGGTCAGATGACAGTTAAGAGGTAAACATGGAGTTAAAGAGGTGAATAAGCGTCAAACGCAGAGAATATAATTAAGATAGGAGCCAAAAGTTGAGTTTTGTAGGGGAATAGGGGTCTTACGTGGGGTTTAACTGACAGATAGGGGCTAAACATTGAGCCAGAAAGGGATTTAGGGTCGCTTGTGGGGGTCAGATGACAGTTAAGAGGTAAACATGGAGTTAAAGACTTGAATAAGGGTCAAACGCAGAGAAAATTATTAAGATTGGACCCAAAAGTTGAGTTAAGTAGGGGAATAGGGGTCATATGTGGGGTTAAGTTTAGAGATATGGGCTAAACATGGAGTTAAAGAGGTGAATAAGCGTCAAACACAGAGAATATAATTAAGATTTTAGCCAAAAGTTGAGTTAAGTAGGGGAATACGGGTCATACTTGGGGTTTTAATGACAGATGGTGGCTAAACATTGAGCTAGAAAGGGATTTAGGGTCGCTTGTGGGGGTCAGATGACAGTTAAGAGGTAAACATGGAGTTAAAGACTTGAATAAGGGTCAAACGCAGAGAAAATTATTAAGATTGGAGCCAAAAGTTGAGTTAAGTAGGGGAATAGGGGTCATACGTGGGGTTAAGTTTAGAGATATGGGCTAAACATGGAGTTAAAGAGGTGAATAAGGGTCAAACGCAGAGAAATATAATTATTAGGGTCGCTTGTGGGGGTCAGATGACAGTTAAGAGGTAAACATGGAGTTAAAGGGGAGTAAGGGTCAAACGCAGAGAATATAATTAAGATTGACAAGTTGGTAGGGCTAAACATTGAGTTTAGAAAGGGATTTAGGTGGTCGCTTGTGGGGGTCAGATGACAGTTAAGAGGTAAACATGGAGTTAAAGAGGTGAATAAGCATCAAACACAGAGAATATAATTAAGATTTTAGCCAAAAGTTGAGTTAAGTAGGGGAATACGGGTCATACTTGGGGTTTTAATGACAGATGGTGGCTAAACATTGAGCTAGAAAGGGATTTAGGGGGTCAGATGACAGTTAAGAGGTAAACATGGAGTTAAAGAGGTGAATAAGGGTCAAACGCAGAGAAAATTATTAAGATTGGACCCAAAAGTTGAGTTAAGTAGGGGAATAGGGGTCATACTTGGGGTTTTAATGACAGATAGGGGCTAAACATTGAGCCAGAAAGGGATTTAGGGTCGCTTGTGGGGGTCAGATGACAGTTAAGAGGTAAACATGGAGTTAAAGAGGTGAATAAGCGTCAAACGCAGAGAATATAATTAAGATAGGAGCCAAAAGTTGAGTTTTGTAGGGGAATAGGGGTCTTACGTGGGGTTTTAATGACAGATAGGGGCTAAACATTGAGCCAGAAAGGGATTTAGGGTCGCTTGTGGGGGTCAGATGACAGTTAAGAGGTAAACATGGAGTTAAAAAGAGGTGAATAAGGGTCAAACGCAGAGAAATATAATTAAGATTGGACCCAAAAGTTGAGTTAAGTAGGGGAATAGGGGTCATACGTGGGGTTAAGTTTAGAGATATGGGCTAAACATGGAGTTAAAGGATATAGGGTGGATGACAGTAAGGGTAAACATGGAGTTAAAGAGGTGAATAAGCGTCAAACGCAGAGAATATAATTAAGATTGGAGCCAAAAGTTGAGTTATGTAGGGGAATACGGGTCATACTTGGGGTTTAACTGACAGATTGGTGGCTAAACATTGAGCCAGAAAGGGATTTAGGGTCGCTTGTGGGGGTCAGATGACAGTTAAGAGGTAAACATGGAGTTAAAGAGGTGAATAAGCGTCAAACGCAGAGAATATAATTAAGATTGGAGCCAAAAGTTGTATTGTTAAGGGGAATACGGGGTCATACTTGGGGTTTAACTGACAGATAGGGGCTAAACATTGAGCCAGAAAGGGATTTAGGGTCGCTTGTGGGGGTCAGATGACAGTTAAGAGGTAAACATGGAGTTAAAGAGGTGAATAAGGGTCAAACGCAGAGATATGGGCTAAACATGGAGTTAAAGAGGGGAATAAGGGTCAAACGCAGAGAATATAATTGAATACGGGTCATACTTGGGGTTTTAATGACAGGTGGTGGCTATACATTG
>JAEIGM010000536.1:0-20968 GCA_018903735.1 Drosophila cardini
CAAAAAATAAATGAAAAAACTTTAAATTGACGAAATCATGATTATTTTGATGCAGAGTCGATACAAATGAAAATCATCTAGAAACGACAAAAAGGCAATAAACAAAAAATGATGAAAAATTTTAAATTGTCGACAACATGATTATTTTGATGCAGTGCGATATAAATGAAAATCATCTAGAAACGCCAAAGAATGCTAAAAACAAAAAATAAATAAAAAAATTTAAATTGACGAAATTATGATTATTTTGATGCAGAGTCGATACAAATAAAAATCATCTAAAAACGACAAAAAAGGCAAAAAACCCAAAATTTATGAAAAAAATTTTAAATTGTCGACATCATGATTATTTTGATGCAGATGCGATATAAATGAAAATCATCTAGAAACGACAAAAAAGGCAAAAAAACAAAAAATATATGAAAAAATTTTAAATTGACGAAATCATGATTATTTTGATGCAGAGTCGATATAAATGAAAATCATCTAGAAACGACAAAAAAGGCAAAAACCAAAAATTTATGAAAAAATTTTAAATTGACGAAATCCATGATTATTTTGATGCAGAAGTCGATATAAATGAAAATCATCTAGAAACGACAAAAAAGGCAAAAAACAAAAAATTTATGAAAAAACTTTAAATTGACGAAATCATGATTATTTTGATGCAGAGTCGATACAAATGAAAATCATCTAGAAACGACAAAAAAGGCAAAAAACAAAAAATATATGAAAAAACTTTAAATTGACGAAATCATGATTATTTTGATGCAGAGTCGATACAAATGAAAATCATCTAGAAACGACAAAAAAGGCAAAAAACCAAAAATTTATGAAAAAATTTTAAATTGTCGAAAACATGATTATTTTGATGCAGAGTCGATATAAATGAAAAATCTGAAACGCGATCTAAAAACGACAAAAAAGGCAAAAAAAAAAAATGAAAAGAATTTTAAATTGACGAAATCATGATTATTTTGATGCAGAGTCGATACAAATAAAAATCATCTAGAAACGACAAAAAAGGCAAAAAACCAAAAATTTATGAAAAAATTTTAAATTGTCGACATCATGATTATTTTGATGCAGTGCGATACAAATGAAAATCATCTAGAAACGACAAAAAAGGCAAAAAACAAAAAATTTATGAAAAAATTTTAAATTGTCGACATCATGATTATTTTGATGCAGTGCGATACAAATGAAAATCATCTAGAAACGACAAAAAAGGCAAAAAACAAAAAATGTATGAAAAAATTTTAAATTGTCGACATCATGATTATTTTGATGCAGTGCGATATAAATGAAAATCATCTAGAAACGACAAAGAAGGCTAAAAACAAAAAAAATTATGAAAAAAATTTTAAATTGTCGAAATCATGATTATTTTGATGCAGAGTCGATACAAATGAAAATCATCTAGAAACGACAAAGAAGGCTAAAAACAAAAATAAATGAAAAAATTTTAAATTGTCGAAATCATGATTATTTTGATGCAGAGTCGATAAAAAAAAATAAAAAAAAAAAATGAAATAACTTTGAATTGACGAAATCATGATTATTTTGATGCAGAGTCGATACAAATGAAAATCATCTAGAAACGACAAAAAAGAAAAAAACCAAAAATTTATGAAAAAACTTTAAATTGACGAAATCATGATTATTTTGATGCAGAGTCGATACAAATAAAAATCATCTAAAAACGACAAAAAATGCAAAAAACCAAAAATTTATGAAAAAATTTTAAATTGACGAAATCATGATTATTTTGATGCAGAGTCGATACAAATGAAAATCATCTAGAAACGACAAAAAAAGGCAAAAAACAAAAAATGTGTGAAAAAATTTTAAATTGACGAAAATATGACTATTTTGATGCAGTGCGATATAAATGAAAATCATCTAGAAACGACAAAAAAGGCAAAAAACCAAAAATTTATGAAAAAACTTTAAATTGACGAAATCATGATTATTTTGATGCAGAGTCGATACAAATAAAAATCATCTAAAAACGACAAAAAAGGCAAAAAACAAAAAATTTATGAAAAAATTTTAAATTGTCGACATCATGATTATTTTGATGCAGTGCGATATAAATGAAAATCATCTAGAAACGCCAAAGAATGCTAAAAACAAAAAATAAATGAAATAACTTTAAATTGACGAAATCATGATTATTTTGATGCAGAGTCGATACAAATGAAAATCATCTAGAAACGACAAAAAAGCAAAAAACAAAAAAAATGTATGAAAAAATTTTAAATTGACGAAAATATGACTATTTTGATGCAGTGCGATATAAATGAAAATCATCTAGAAACGACAAAAAAGGCAAAAAAACCAAAAATTTATGAAAAAACTTTAAATTGACGAAATCATGATTATTTTGATGCAGAGTCGATACAAATGAAAATCATCTAGAAACGACAAAAAAGGCAATAAACAAAAAATGTATGAAAAAATTTTAAATTGTCGACAACATGATTATTTTGATGCAGTGCGATATAAATGAAAATCATCTAGAAACGCCAAAGAATGCTAAAAACAAAAAATAAATAAAAATAATTTAAATTGACGAAATTATGATTATTTTGATGCAGAGTCGATACAAATAAAAATCATCTAAAAACGACAAAAAAGGCAAAAAACCAAAAAAGGTATGAAAAAATTTTAAATTGTCGACAACATGATTATTTTGATGCAGTGCGATATAAATGAAAATCATCTAGAAACGCAAAAGAATGCTAAAAACAAAAAATAAATGAAAAAATTTTAAATTGACGAAATCATGATTATTTTGATGCAGAGTCGATACAAATAAAAATCATCTAAAAAACGACAAAAAAGGCAAAAAACCAAAAATTTATGAAAAAATTTTAAATTGTCGACATCATGATTATTTTGATGCAGTGCGATATAAATGAAAATCATCTAGAAACGCAAAGAATGCTAAAAACAAAAAATAAATGAAAAAACTTTAAATTGACGAAATCATGATTATTTTGATGCAGAGTCGATACAAATGAAAATCATCTAGAAACGACAAAAAAGGCAAAAAAACAAAAAATGTATGAAAAAATTTTAAATTGACGAAAATATGACTATTTTGATGCAGTGCGATATAAATGAAAATCATCTAGAAACGCCAAAGAATGCTAAAAACAAAAAATAAATGAAAAAACTTTAAATTGACGAAATCATGATTATTTTGATGCAGAGTCGATACAAATGAAAATCATCTAGAAACGACAAAAAAGGCAAAAAACAAAAAATGTATGAAAAATTTTAAATTGACGAAAATATGACTATTTTGATGCAGTGCGATATAAATGAAAATCATCTAGAAACGACAAAAAAGGCAAAAAACCAAAAATTTATGAAAAAACTTTAAATTGACGAAATCATGATTATTTTGATGCAGAGTCGATACAAATGAAAATCATCTAGAAACGACAAAAAAGGCAATAAACAAAAAATGTATGAAAAAAATTTAAATTGTCGACATCATGATTATTTTGATGCAGTGCGATATAAATGAAAATCATCTAGAAACGCCAAAGAATGCTAAAAACAAAAAATAAATGAAAAAACTTTAAATTGACGAAATCATGATTATTTTGATGCAGAGTCGATACAAATGAAAATCATCTAGAAACGACAAAAAAGGCAAATAAACAAAAAATGTATGAAAAAAATTTAAATTGTCGACATCATGATTATTTTGATGCAGTGCGATATAAATGAAAATTATCTAGAAACGCCAAAGAATGCTAAAAACAAAAAATAAATGAAAAAATTGTAAATTGACGAAATTATGATTATTTTGATGCAGAGTCGATACAAATAAAAATCATCTAAAAACGACAAAAAGGCAAAAAACCAAAAATTTATGAAAAAAATTTTAAATTGTCGACATCATGATTATTTTGATGCAGTGCGATATAAATGAAAATCATCTAGAAACGCAAAGAATGCTAAAAACAAAAAATAAATGAAAAAACTTTAAATTGACGAAATCATGATTATTTTGATGCAGAGTCGATATAAATGAAAATCATCTAGAAACGACAAAAAAGGCAAAAAACCAAAAATTTATGAAAAAACTTTAAATTGACGAAGTCATGATTATTTTGATGCAGATTCGATATAAATGAAAATCATCTAGAAACGACAAAAAAGGCAAAAAACAAAAAATTTTAAATTTTCGAAATCATGATTATTTTAATGCAGAGTCGATACAAATGAAAATCATCTAGAAACGACAAAAAAGGCAAAAAACAAAAAAATTTAAATTTTCCAAATCATGATTATTTTAATGCAGAGTCGATATAAATGAAAATCATCTAGAAACGCCAAAGAATGCTAAAAAAAAAAAAATAAAAAAATAACTTTGAATTGACGAAATCATGATTATTTTGATGCAGAGTCGATACAAATGAAAATCATCTAGAAACGACAAAAAATGCAAAAAACCAAAAATTTATGAAAAAACTTTAAATTGACGAAATCATGATTATTTTGATGCAGAGTCGATACAAATAAAAATCATCTAAAAACGACAAAAAAGGCAAAAAACCAAAAATTTATGAAAAAATTTTAAATTGTCGACAACATGATTATTTTGATGCAGTGCGATATAAATGAAAATCATCTAGAAACGCCAAAGAATGCTAAAAACAAAAAATAAATAAAAAAATTTAAATTGACGAAATTATGATTATTTTGATGCAGAGTCGATACAAATAAAAATCATCTAAAAACGACAAAAAAGGCAAAAAACCAAAAATTTATGAAAAAACTTTAAATTGACGAAATCATGATTATTTTGATGCAGAGTCGATACAAATGAAAATCATCTAGAAACGACAAAAAAGGCAAAAAACAAAAAATGTGTGAAACAAATTTTTAATTGACGAAAATATGACTATTTTGATGCAGTGCGATATAAATGAAAATCATCTAGAAACGACAAAAAAGGCAAAAAACAAAAAATTTATGAAAAAAACTTTAAATTGACGAAATCATGATTATTTTGATGCAGAGTCGATACAAATAAAAATCATCTAAAAACGACAAAAAAGGCAAAAAACAAAAATTTATGGAAAAAATTTTAAATTGTCGACATCATGATTATTTTGATGCAGTGCGATATAAATGAAAATCATCTAGAAACGCCAAAGAATGCTAAAAACAAAAAATAAATGAAATAACTTTAAATTGACGAAATCATGATTATTTTGATGCAGAGTCGATACAAATGAAAATCATCTAGAAACGACAAAAAAGCAAAAAACAAAAAATGTATGAAAAAATTTTAAATTGACGAAAATATGACTATTTTGATGCAGTGCGATATAAATGAAAATCATCTAGAAACGACAAAAAAGGCAAAAAACCAAAAATTTATGAAAAAACTTTAAATTGACGAAATCATGATTATTTTGATGCAGAGTCGATACAAATGAAAATCATCTAGAAACGACAAAAAAGGCAAAAAACAATAAATGTATGAAAAATTTTAAATTGTCGACATCATGATTATTTTGATGCAGTGCGATATAAATGAAAATCATCTAGAAACGCCAAAGAATGCTAAAAACAAAAAATAAATAAAAATAATTTAAATTGACGAAATTATGATTATTTTGATGCAGAGTCGATACAAATAAAAATCATCTAAAAACGACAAAAAAGGCAAAAAACCAAAAAAAGGTATGAAAAAATTTTAAATTGTCGACAACATGATTATTTTGATGCAGTGCGATATAAATGAAAACCATCTAGAAACGCAAAAGAATGCTAAAAAAAAAAAATAAATGAAAAAATTTTAAATTGACGAAATCATGATTATTTTGATGCAGAGTCGATACAAATAAAAATCATCTAAAAACGACAAAAAAGGCAAAAAAACCAAAAATTTATGAAAAAAATTTTAAATTGTCGACATCATGATTATTTTGATGCAGTGCGATATAAATGAAAATCATCTAGAAACGCAAAGAATGCTAAAAACAAAAAATAAATGAAAAAACTTTAAATTGACGAAATCATGATTATTTTGATGCAGAGTCGATACAAATGAAAATCATCTAGAAACGACAAAAAAGGCAAAAAACAAAAAATGTATGAAAAAATTTTAAATTGACGAAAATATGACTATTTTGATGCAGTGCGATATAAATGAAAATCATCTAGAAACGCCAAAGAATGCTAAAAACAAAAAATAAATGAAAAAAACTTTAAATTGACGAAATCATGATTATTTTGATGCAGAGTCGATACAAATGAAAATCATCTAGAAACGACAAAAAAGGCAAAAAACAAAAAATGTATGAAAAAATTTTAAATTGACGAAAATATGACTATTTTGATGCAGTGCGATATAAATGAAAATCATCTAGAAACGACAAAAAAAGGCAAAAAACCAAAAATTTATGAAAAAACTTTAAATTGACGAAATCATGATTATTTTGATGCAGAGTCGATACAAATGAAAATCATCTAGAAACGACAAAAAAGGCAATAAACAAAAAAATGTATGAAAAAATTTTAAATTGTCGACAACATGATTATTTTGATGCAGTGCGATATAAATGAAAATCATCTAGAAACGCCAAAGAATGCTAAAAACAAAAAATAAATAAAAAAATTTAAATTGACGAAATTATGATTATTTTGATGCAGAGTCGATACAAATAAAAATCATCTAAAAACGACAAAAAAGGCAAAAAACCAAAAATTTATGAAAAACTTTAAATTGACGAAATCATGATTATTTTGATGCAGAGTCGATACAAATGAAAATCATCTAGAAACGACAAAAAAGGCAAAAAACAAAAAATGTGTGAAAAAATTTTAAATTGACGAAAATATGACTATTTTGATGCAGTGCGATATAAATGAAAATCATCTAGAAACGACAAAAAAAGGCAAAAAACCAAAAATTTATGAAAAAACTTTAAATTGACGAAATCATGATTATTTTGATGCAGAGTCGATACAAATAAAAATCATCTAAAAACGACAAAAAAGGCAAAAAAACAAAAATTTATGAAAAAATTTTAAATTGTCGACATCATGATTATTTTGATGCAGTGCGATATAAATGAAAATCATCTAGAAACGCCAAAGAATGCTAAAAACAAAAAAATTAATGAAAAAAATTTTAAATTGACGAAAGCATGATTATTTTGATGCAGATTCGATACAAATGAAAATCATCTAGAAACGACAAAAAAGGCAAAAAACAAAAAATTAATGAAAAAACTTTAAATTGACGAAATCATGATTATTTTGATGCAGAGTCGATATAAATGAAAATCATCTAGAAACGCCAAAGAATGCTAAAAACAAAAAATAAATGAAAAAACTTTAAATTGACGAAATCATGATTATTTTGATGCAGAGTCGATACAAATGAAAATCATCTAGAAACGACAAAAAAGGCAAAAAACAAAAAATTTTAAATTTTCGAAATCATGATTATTTTAATGCAGAGTCGATATAAATGAAAATCATCTAGAAACGCCAAAGAATGCTAAAAACAAAAAATTAATGAAAAAATTTTAAATTGACGAAAGCATGATTATTTTGATGCAGATTCGATACAAATGAAAATCATCTAGAAACGACAAAAAAGGCAAAAAACAAAAAATTAATGAAAAAACTTTAAATTGACGAAATCATGATTATTTTGATGCAGAGTCGATATAAATGAAAATCATCTAGAAACGCCAAAGAATGCTAAAAACAAAAAATAAATGAAAAAACTTTAAATTGACGAAATCATGATTATTTTGATGCAGAGTCGATACAAATGAAAATCATCTAGAAACGACACAAAAAGGCAAAAAACAAAAAATTTTAAATTTTCGAAATCATGATTATTTTAATGCAGAGTCGATATAAATGAAAATCATCTAGAAACGCCAAAGAATGCTAAAAACAAAAAATTAATGAAAAAATTTTAAATTGACGAAAGCATGATTATTTTGATGCAGATTCGATACAAATGAAAATCATCTAGAAACGACAAAAAAGGCAAAAAACAAAAAATTTTAAATTTTCGAAATCATGATTATTTTAATGCAGAGTCGATATAAATGAAAATCTTCTAGAAACGCCAAAGAATGCTAAAAACAAAAAATAAATGAAAAAACTTTAAATTGACGAAATCATGATTATTTTGATGCAGAGTCGATACAAATGAAAATCATCTAGAAACGACAAAAAAGGCAACAAACAAAAAATGTATGAAAAAATTTTAAATTGTCGACATCATGATTATTTTGATGCAGTGCGATATAAATGAAAATCATCTAGAAACGCCAAAGAATGCTAAAAAAACAAAAAATAAATGAAAAAATTATAAATTGACGAAATTATGATTATTTTGATGCAGAGTCGATACAAATAAAAATCATCTAAAAACGACAAAAAAGGCAAAAAACCAAAAATTTATGAAAAAACTTTAAATTGACGAAATCATGATTATTTTGATGCAGAGTCGATACAAATGAAAATCATCTAGAAACGACAAAAAAGGCAAAAAACAAAAAATGTGTGAAAAAATTTTAAATTGACGAAAATATGACTATTTTGATGCAGTGCGATATAAATGAAAATCATCTAGAAACGACAAAAAGGAAAAAAAGCCAAAAAACAAAATTTATGAAAAAATTTTAAATTGTCGACATCATGATTATTTTGATGCAGTGTCGATATAAATGAAAATCATCTAGAAACGCCAAAGAATGCTAAAAACAAAAAATAAATGAAAAACTACTTTAAATTGACGAAATCATGATTATTTTAATGCAGAGTCGATACAAATGAAAATCATCTAGAAACGACAAAAAAGGCAAAAAACAAAAAATTTTAAATTTTCCAAATCATGATTATTTTAATGCAGAGTCGATATAAATGAAAATCATCTAAAAACGCCAAAGAATGAAAAAAAACGAAAAAAATGCAAATATCAAAAAACGACAAAAAATGCAAAAACCAAAAATTTATGAAAAAACTTTAAATTGACGAAATCATGATTATTTTGATGCAGAGTCGATACAAATAAAAATCATCTAAAAACGACAAAAAAGGCAAAAAACCAAAAATTTATGAAAAAATTTTAAATTGACGACATCATGATTATTTTGATGCAGTGCGATATAAATGAAAATCATCTAGAAACGCCAAAGAATGCTAAAAACAAAAAATAAATGAAAAAACTTTAAATTGACAAAATCATGATTATTTTGATGCAGAGTCGATACAAATGAAAATCATCTAGAAACGACAAAAAAGGCAATAAACAAAAAATGTATGAAAAAATTTTAAATTGTCGACAACATGATTATTTTGATGCAGTGCGATATAAATGAAAATCATCTAGAAACGCCAAAGAATGCTAAAAACAAAAAATAAATAAAAAAAATTTAAATTGACGAAATTATGATTATTTTGATGCAGAGTCGATACAAATAAAAATCATCTAAAAACGACAAAAAAGGCAAAAAACCAAAAATTTATGAAAAAACTTTAAATTGACGAAATCATGATTATTTTGATGCAGAGTCGATACAAATGAAAATCATCTAGAAACGACAAAAAAGGCAAAAAACAAAAAATGTGTGAAAAAATTTTAAATTGACGAAAATATGACTATTTTGATGCAGTGCGATATAAATGAAAATCATCTAGAAACGACAAAAAAGGCAAAAAACCAAAAATTTATGAAAAAACTTTAAATTGACGAAATCATGATTATTTTGATGCAGAGTCGATACAAATAAAAATCATCTAAAAACGACAAAAAAGGCAAAAAAACAAAAATTTATGAAAAAATTTTAAATTGTCGACATCATGATTATTTTGATGCAGTGCGATATAAATGAAAATCATCTAGAAACGCCAAAGAATGCTAAAAACAAAAAATAAATGAAATAACTTTAAATTGACGAAATCATGATTATTTTGATGCAGAGTCGATACAAATGAAAATCATCTAGAAACGACAAAAAAGCAAAAAACAAAAAATGTATGAAAAAATTTTAAATTGTCGACATCATGATTATTTTGATGCAGTGCGATATAAATGAAAATCATCTAGAAACGCAAAGAATGCTAAAAACAAAAAATAAATGAAAAAACTTTAAATTGACGAAATCATGATTATTTTGATGCAGAGTCGATACAAATGAAAATCATCTAGAAACGACAAAAAAGGCAAAAAACAAAAAAATGTATGAAAAAATTTTAAATTGTCGACAACATGATTATTTTGATGCAGTGCGATATAAATGAAAATCATCTAGAAACGCAAAAGAATGCTAAAAACAAAAAAATAAATGAAAAAATTTTAAATTGACGAAATCATGATTATTTTGATGCAGAGTCGATACAAATAAAAATCATCTAAAAACGACAAAAAAGGCAAAAAACCAAAAATTTATGAAAAAATTTTAAATTGTCGACATCATGATTATTTTGATGCAGTGCGATATAAATGAAAATCATCTAGAAACGCAAAGAATGCTAAAAACAAAAAATAAATGAAAAAACTTTAAATTGACGAAATCATGATTATTTTGATGCAGAGTCGATACAAATGAAAATCATCTAGAAACGACAAAAAAGGCAAAAAACAAAAAATGTATGAAAAAATTTTAAATTGACGAAAATATGACTATTTTGATGCAGTGCGATATAAATGAAAATCATCTAGAAACGACAAAAAAGGCAAAAAACCAAAAATTTATGAAAAAACTTTAAATTGACGAAATCATGATTATTTTGATGCAGAGTCGATACAAATGAAAATCATCTAGAAACGACAAAAAAGGCAAAAAAAAAAAAATGTATGAAAAAATTTTAAATTGACGAAAATATGACTATTTTGATGCAGTGCGATATAAATGAAAATCATCTAGAAACGACAAAAAAGGCAAAAAACCAAAAATTTATGAAAAAACTTTAAATTGACGAAATCATGATTATTTTGATGCAGAGTCGATACAAATGAAAATCATCTAGAAACGACAAAAAAGGCAATAAACAAAAAATGTATGAAAAAATTTTAAATTGTCGACAACATGATTATTTTGATGCAGTGCGATATAAATGAAAATCATCTAGAAACGCCAAAGAATGCTAAAAACAAAAAATAAATGAAAAAACTTTAAATTGACGAAATCATGATTATTTTGATGCAGAGTCGATACAAATGAAAATCATCTAGAAACGACAAAAAGGCAATAAACAAAAAATGTATGAAAAAATTTTAAATTGTCGACAACATGATTATTTTGATGCAGAGTCGATACAAATGAAAATCATCTAAAAACGACAAAAAAGGCAAAAAACCAAAAATTTATGAAAAAACTTTAAATTGACGAAATCATGATTATTTTGATGCAGAGTCGATACAAATGAAAATCATCTAGAAACGACAAAAAAGGCAAAAAACAAAAAATGTGTGAAAAAATTTTAAATTGACGAAAATATGACTATTTTGATGCAGTGCGATATAAATGAAAATCATCTAGAAACGACAAAAAAGGCAAAAAACCAAAAATTTATGAAAAAACTTTAAATTGACGAAATCATGATTATTTTGATGCAGAGTCGATACAAATAAAAATCATCTAAAAACGACAAAAAAAGGCAAAAAACCAAAAATTTATGAAAAAATTTTAAATTGTCGACATCATGATTATTTTGATGCAGTGCGATATAAATGAAAATCATCTAGAAACGCCAAAGAATGCTAAAAACAAAAAATAAATGAAAAAACTTTAAATTGACAAAATCATGATTATTTTGATGCAGAGTCGATACAAATGAAAATCATCTAGAAACGACAAAAAAGGCAATAAACAAAAAATGTATGAAAAAATTTTAAATTGTCGACAACATGATTATTTTGATGCAGTGCGATATAAATGAAAATCATCTAGAAACGCCAAAGAATGCTAAAAACAAAAAATAAATAAAAAAAAATTTAAATTGACGAAATTATGATTATTTTGATGCAGAGTCGATACAAATAAAAATCATCTAAAAACGACAAAAAAGGCAAAAAACCAAAAATTTATGAAAAAACTTTAAATTGACGAAATCATGATTATTTTGATGCAGAGTCGATACAAATGAAAATCATCTAGAAACGACAAAAAAGGCAAAAAACAAAAAATGTGTGAAAAAATTTTAAATTGACGAAAATATGACTATTTTGATGCAGTGCGATATAAATGAAAATCATCTAGAAACGACAAAAAAGGCAAAAAACCAAAAATTTATGAAAAAACTTTAAATTGACGAAATCATGATTATTTTGATGCAGAGTCGATACAAATAAAAATCATCTAAAAACGACAAAAAAGGCAAAAAAACAAAAATTTATGAAAAAATTTTAAATTGTCGACATCATGATTATTTTGATGCAGTGCGATATAAATGAAAATCATCTAGAAACGCCAAAGAATGCTAAAAACAAAAAATAAATGAAATAACTTTAAATTGACGAAATCATGATTATTTTGATGCAGAGTCGATACAAATGAAAATCATCTAGAAACGACAAAAAGCAAAAAACAAAAAATGTATGAAAAAATTTTAAATTGACGAAAATATGACTATTTTGATGCAGTGCGATATAAATGAAAATCATCTAGAAACGACAAAAAAGGCAAAAAACCAAAAATTTATGAAAAAACTTTAAATTGACGAAATCATGATTATTTTGATGCAGAGTCGATACAAATGAAAATCATCTAGAAACGACAAAAAATGCAATAAACAAAAAAATGTATGAAAAATTTTAAATTGTCGACAACATGATTATTTTGATGCAGTGCGATATAAATGAAAATCATCTAGAAACGCCAAAGAATGCTAAAAACAAAAAATAAATAAAAATAATTTAAATTGACGAAATTATGATTATTTTGATGCAGAGTCGATAAAAATAAAAATCATCTAAAAACGACAAAAAAGGCAAAAAACCAAAAAATGTATGAAAAAATTTTAAATTGTCGACAACATGATTATTTTGATGCAGTGCGATATAAATGAAAATCATCTAGAAACGCAAAAAGAATGCTAAAAACAAAAAATAAATGAAAAAATTTTAAATTGACGAAATCATGATTATTTTGATGCAGAGTCGATACAAATAAAAATCATCTAAAAACGACAAAAAAGGCAAAAAACCAAAAATTTATGAAAAAATTTTAAATTGTCGACATCATGATTATTTTGATGCAGTGCGATATAAATGAAAATCATCTAGAAACGCAAAGAATGCTAAAAAACAAAAAATAAATGAAAAAACTTTAAATTGACGAAATCATGATTATTTTGATGCAGAGTCGATACAAATGAAAATCATCTAGAAACGACAAAAAAGGCAAAAAACAAAAAATGTATGAAAAAATTTTAAATTGACGAAAATATGACTATTTTGATGCAGTGCGATATAAATGAAAATCATCTAGAAACGACAAAAAAGGCAAAAAACCAAAAATTTATGAAAAAATTTTAAATTGACGAAATCATGATTATTTTGATGCAGAGTCGATACAAATGAAAATCATCTAGAAACGACAAAAAAGGCAAAAAACAAAAAATGTATGAAAAAATTTTAAATTGACGAAAATATGACTATTTTGATGCAGTGCGATATAAATGAAAATCATCTAGAAACGACAAAAAAGGCAAAAAACCAAAATTTATGAAAAAAACTTTAAATTGACGAAATCATGATTATTTTGATGCAGAGTCGATACAAATGAAAATCATCTAGAAACGACAAAAAAGGCAATAAACAAAAAATGTATGAAAAAATTTTAAATTGTCGACAACATGATTATTTTGATGCAGTGCGATATAAATGAAAATCATCTAGAAACGCCAAAGAATGCTAAAAACAAAAAATAAATGAAAAAACTTTAAATTGACGAAATCATGATTATTTTGATGCAGAGTCGATACAAATGAAAATCATCTAGAAACGACAAAAAAGGCAATAAACAAAAAATGTATGAAAAAATTTTAAATTGTCGACAACATGATTATTTTGATGCAGTGCGATATAAATGAAAATCATCTAGAAACGCCAAAGAATGCTAAAAACAAAAAATAAATGAAAAAAATTTAAATTGACGAAATCATGATTATTTTGATGCAGAGTCGATACAAATAAAAATCATCTAAAAACGACAAAAAAGGCAAAAAAACCAAAAATTTATGAAAAAATTTTAAATTGTCGACATCATGATTATTTTGATGCAGAGTCGATACAAATGAAAATCATCTAGAAACGACAAAAAAGGCAAAAAACAAAAAATGTGTGAAAAAATTTTAAATTGACGAAAATATGACTATTTTGATGCAGTGCGATATAAATGAAAATCATCTAGAAACGACAAAAAAGGCAAAAAACCAAAAATTTATGAAAAAACTTTAAATTGACGAAATCATGATTATTTTGATGCAGAGTCGATACAAATAAAAATCATCTAAAAACGACAAAAAAGGCAAAAAAACCAAAAATTTATGAAAAAATTTTAAATTGTCGACATCATGATTATTTTGATGCAGTGCGATATAAATGAAAATCATCTAGAAACGCCAAAGAATGCTAAAAACAAAAAATAAATGAAAAAACTTTTAAATTGACGAAATCATGATTATTTTGATGCAGAGTCGATACAAATGAAAATCATCTAGAAACGACAAAAAAGCAAAAAACAAAAAATGTATGAAAAAATTTTAAATTGACGAAAATATGACTATTTTGATGCAGTGCGATATAAATGAAAATCATCTAGAAACGACAAAAAAGGCAAAAAACCAAAAATTTATGAAAAAACTTTAAATGGACGAAATCATGATTATTTTGATGTAGAGTCGATACAAATGAAAATCATCTAGAAACGACAAAAAAGGCAATAAACAAAAAATGTATGAAAAAATTTTAAATTGTCGACAACATGATTATTTTGATGCAGTGCGATATAAATGAAAATCGTCTAGAAACGCCAAAGAATGCTAAAAACAAAAAATAAATAAAAATAATTTAAATTGACGAAATTATGATTATTTTGATGCAGAGTCGATACAAATAAAAATCATCTAAAAACGACAAAAAAGGCAAAAAACCAAAAAAATGTATGAAAAAATTTTAAATTGTCGACAACATGATTATTTTGATGCAGTGCGATATAAATGAAAATCATCTAGAAACGCAAAAGAATGCTAAAAACAAAAAATAAATGAAAAAATTTTAAATTGACGAAATCATGATTATTTTGATGCAGAGTCGATACAAATGAAAATCATCTAGAAACGACAAAAAAGGCAAAAAACAAAAAATGTATGAAAAAATTTTAAATTGACGAAAATATGACTATTTTGATGCAGTGCGATATAAATGAAAATCATCTAGAAACGACAAAAAAGGCAAAAAACCAAAAATTTATGAAAAAACTTTAAATTGACGAAATCATGATTATTTTGATGCAGAGTCGATACAAATGAAAATCATCTAGAAACGACAAAAAAGGCAAAAAACAAAAAATGTATGAAAAAATTTTAAATTGACGAAAATATGACTATTTTGATGCAGTGCGATATAAATGAAAATCATCTAGAAACGACAAAAAAGGCAAAAAACCAAAAATTTATGAAAAAATTTTAAATTGTCGACAACATGATTATTTTGAAGCAGTGCGATATAAATGAAAATCATCTAGAAACGCAAAAGAATGCTAAAAACAAAAAATAAATAAAAAAATTTTAAATTGACGAAATCATGATTATTTTGATGCAGAGTCGATACAAATAAAAATCATCTAAAAACGACAAAAAAGGCAAAAAACCAAAAATTTATGAAAAAATTTTAAATTGTCGACATCATGATTATTTTGATGCAGTGCGATATAAATGAAAATCATCTAGAAACGCAAAAGAATGCTAAAAACAAAAAATAAATGAAAAAACTTTAAATTGACGAAATTATGATTATTTTGATGCAGTGCGATATAAATGAAAATCATCTAGAAACGACAAAAAAGGCAAAAAACCAAAAACTTATGAAAAAACTGTAAATTGACGAAATCATGATTATTTTGATGCAGTGCGATATAAATGAAAATCATCTAGAAACGCCAAAGAATGCTAAAAAACAAAAAATAAATAAAAAAATTTAAATTGACGAAATTATGATTATTTTGATGCAGAGTCGATACAAATAAAAATCATCTAAAAACGACAAAAAAGGCAAAAAACCAAAAATTTATGAAAAAACTTTAAATTGACGAAATCATGATTATTTTGATGCAGAGTCGATACAAATAAAAATCATCTAAAAACGACAAAAAAGGCAAAAAACCAAAAATTTATGAAACAATTTTAAATTGTCGACATCATGATTATTTTGATGCAGTGCGATATAAATGAAAATCATCTAGAAACGCCAAAGAATGCTAAAAACAAAAAATAAATGAAAAAACTTTAAATTGACGAAATTATGATTATTTTGATGCAGTGCGATATAAATAAAAATCATCTAGAAACGACAAAAAAGGCAAAAAACCAAAAATTTATGAAAAAACTTTAAATTGACGAAATCATGATTATTTTGATGCAGTGCGATATAAATGAAAATCATCTAGAAACGCCAAAGAATGCTAAAAACAAAAAATAAATAAAAAAATTTAAATTGACGAAATTATGATTATTTTGATGCAGAGTCGATACAAATAAAAATCATCTAAAAACGACAAAAAAGGCAAAAAACCAAAAATTTATGAAAAAACTTTAAATTGACGAAATCATGATTATTTTGATGCAGAGTCGATACAAATGAAAATCATCTAGAAACGACAAAAAAGGCAACAAAACAAAAAATGTATGAAAAAATTTTAAATTGACGAAAATATGACTATTTTGATGCAGAGTCGATACAAATAAAACTCATCTAAAAACGACAAAAAAGGCAAAAAACCAAAAATTTATGAAAAAATTTTAAATTGTCGACATCATGATTATTTTGATGCAGTGCGATATAAATGAAAATCATCTAGAAACGCCAAAGAATGCTAAAAACAAAAAATAAATAAAAAAAATTTAAATTGACGAAATTATGGTTATTTTGATGCAGAGTCGATACAAATAAAAATCATCTAAAAACGACAAAAAAGGCAAAAAACCAAAAATTTATGAAAAAATTTTAAATTGACGAAATCATGATTATTTTGATGCAGAGTCGATACAAATGAAAATCATCTAGAAACGACAAAAAAGGCAAAAAACAAAAAATGTGTGAAAAATTTTAAATTGACGAAAATATGACTATTTTGATGCAGTGCGATATAAATGAATATCATCTAGAAACGACAAAAAAGGCAAAAAACCAAAAATTTATGAAAAAACTTTAAATTGACGAAATCATGATATAAAATATGAAATAAAAATCATCTAAAAACGACAAAAAAGGCAAAAAACCAAAAATTTATGAAAAAATTTTAAATTGTCGACATCATGATTATTTTGATGCAGTGCGATATAAATGAAAATCATCTAGAAACGCCAAAGAATGCTAAAAACAAAAAATAAATAAAAAAATTTAAATTGACGAAATTATGATTATTTTGATGCAGAGTCGATACAAATAAAAATCATCTAAAAACGACAAAAAAGGCAAAAAACCAAAAATTTATGAAAAAACTTTAAATTGACGAAATCATGATTATTTTGATGCAGAGTCGATACAAATGAAAATCATCTAGAAACGACAAAAAATGCAAAAAACCAAAAATTTATGAAAAAACTTTAAATTGACGAAATCATGATTATTTTGATGCAGAGTCGATACAAATAAAAATCATCTAAAAACGACAAAAAAGGCAAAAAACCAAAAATTTATGAAAAAAATTTTAAATTGTCGACATCATGATTATTTTGATGCAGTGCGATATAAATGAAAATCATCTAGAAACGCCAAAGAATGCTAAAAACAAAAAGTAAATAAAAAAAATTTAAATTGACGAAATTATGATTATTTTGATGCAGAGTCGATACAAATAAAAATCATCTAAAAACGACAAAAAAGGCAAAAAACCAAAAATTTATGAAAAAACTTTTAAATTGACGAAATCATGATTATTTTGATGCAGAGTCGATACAAATGAAAATCATCTAGAAACGACAAAAAATGCAAAAAACCAAAAATTTATGAAAAAACTTTAAATTGACGAAATCATGATTATTTTGATGCAGAGTCGATACAAATAAAAATCATCTAAAAACGACAAAAAAGGCAAAAAACCAAAAATTTATGAAAAAATTTTAAATTGACGAAATCATGATTATTTTGATGCAGAGTCGATACAAATGAAAATCATCTAGAAACGACAAAAAAGGCAAAAAACAAAAAATGTGTGAAAAAATTTTAAATTGACGAAAATATGACTATTTTGATGCAGTGCGATATAAATGAAAATCATCTAGAAACGACAAAAAAGGCAAAAAACCAAAAATTTATGAAAAAACTTTAAATTGACGAAATCATGATTATTTTGATGCAGAGTCGATACAAATAAAAATCATCTAAAAACGACAAAAAAGGCAAAAAACCAAAAATTTATGAAAAAATTTTAAATTGTCGACATCATGATTATTTTGATGCAGTGCGATATAAATGAAAATCATCTAGAAACGCCAAAGAATGCTAAAAACAAACAAGAAAGAAAAGTACAGTCGAGCACGCCCGACCGTAGAATACTCTCTGCCTTTTATTCCCGATCATTTTAATAAAATCAGTATCCGAGAATATCAACTGATAGTACTTGCTGTAAAAGACGTTGAAAGACGGTCAGCTAGGAAGTTAAGCCTTTTTTATAGAGATATCTATGGTTTTAAGCCGAAAGTTTCCAAGTGATGCGGTGGCGCGAATGATTAGTATTCGATCGATGAACGGGAAGTCGTGAGTTCGACTCCTGGTCCGTCATCAAAAAGAATATATTTTATTGTGTTGTTTAAATGTGTTGCATTATCGAAAAAAAATTGTTTATTAACAAATTATTTATAAACAATTAAAAAAAAATTTTAAACTGGGTTTTGATAAAAAAAATATTTTTATTACTAAATGTGCAACCGCGACTCGAACCCACGTCTCTGCGTTCGCCGACCAAGCACTTAACCTGCAACGCCATTACGACACTTGAAAGTTTCTTGCCCAAACCATACATATAAAAAAGGCTTAACTTCCTAGCTGGATAACTATTTTGTCAAAAATAGAATTTTGTCGGCACGGCCAGCGTCTGCGAGCAGCGCTGCCGCTAGAAAGCAGCGAAAACGTTCGCTCACATGTTTGTATGCCTCTGTCTCGCTTGCACACATGCATTGACATTGCGTTCAATTATTAACTTTCTTACATGGATAGCTCTTTTGTTTATAGTCCGATTTATATGCAACTTTCAGGATAGTTTAATATATTTTGTCTTCAAACGAATGTGAAATAACAATACTGTACGATAAGAACATATGCCTTAAAATCGGCATTGAAGTTTGCAAATTATTTTATTTCTTGTGGGAAAAGGGGGCGTGGCAGTCCAAAATTTTTGATGACAATACAATTATGCCGTCTTCTAGGAACCTGCGTACCAAAAATGGGTGTTCCTAAGTGCCATAGTTACTGAGATATTCACCTAAAACAACAATTTTTTACGAGGTGTTTCTAGTTTTTTGCTCATTGTGGGCGAACGGGGCGTGGCATCGAAAAAAAAAAAGATTCTTGTATTGACTGACTTAATATCGAGTCGATAGAGACCAAATTCAAACTTGTAGCTCTTACCATCTCTGAAATCTGTTTGTTCATACGGACAGACGGACAGACGGACAGACAGACGGACATGGCTATATCGACTCGGCTTGTGATGCTGATCAAGAATATATATACTTTATGGGGTCTGCCACGCCTCCTTCTGCCTGTTACATACTTTTTTTTTTGCACAAACCCAATATACTCTCTCTTGCAGAGAGTATAAAAATAAATGAAAAAACTTTAAATTGACGAAATCATGATTATTTTGATGCAGAGTCGATACAAATGAAAATCATCTAGAAACGACAAAAAAGGCAAAAACCCAAAAATTTATGAAAAAACTTTAAATTGACGAAATCATGATTATTTTGATGCAGATTCCATACAAATGAAAATCATCTAGAAACGACTTAAACGGCAAAAAACAAAAAATTTATGAAAAAATTTTAAATTGTAGACATCATGATTATTTTGATGCAGTGCGATATAAATGAAAATCATCTAGAAACGACAAAAAAGGCAAAAAACTTACAAAAAATAAATAAAAAAATATTAAATTGACGAAATTATGATTATTTTGATGCAGAGTCGATACAAATAAAAATCATCTAAAAACGACAAAAAGGCAAAAAACCAAAAATTTATATGAAAAAACTTTAAATTGACGAAATCATGATTATTTTGATGCAGAGTCGATACAAATGAAAATCATCTAGAAACGACAAAAAAGGCAATAAACAAAAAAATGTATGAAAAAATTTTAAATTGCCGACAACATGATTATTTTGATGCAGTGCGATATAAATGAAAATCATCTAGAAACGCCAAAGAATGCTAAAAAACAAAAAATAAATAAAAAAATTTAAATTGACGAAATTATGATTATTTTGATGCAGAGTCGATACAAATAAAAATCATCTAAAAACGACAAAAAAGGCAAAAAACCAAAAAATGTATGAAAAAATTTTAAATTGTCGACAACATGATTATTTTGATGCAGATTCGATACGAATCGATAAAAATAAAAATCAACGAAAAAAGGCAAAAAACCAAAAAATGTATGAAAAAACTTTAAATTGACGAAATCATGATTATTTTGATGCAGAGTCGATACAAATAAAAATCATCTAAAAACGACAAAAA
>JAEIGM010000623.1:0-16576 GCA_018903735.1 Drosophila cardini
ACAGAGATAGCTAAGATCAAGGGCCCGAAATGTGAGGATTCGAAAATAACGTCTAAAATCCTCTAAGACCTCTAGAAACGCCAGAAAATGCAAAAACAAAAAATTAAATGAAAAAATTGTAAATTGACGAAATCAAGATTATTTTGATGCAGAGTCGATATAAATGAAAATTATTGAATTAAATGGTATTCTGATTCAAAATCGGTTGAGTTTTGACAGAGATAGCTAAAATCAAGGCCTGAAATGTGAGGATTCGAAAAAAACGTTTAAAATCCTCTAAGACCTCTAGAAACGCCAGAAAATGCAAAAACAAAAAATAAATGAAAAAATTTTAAATTGACGAAATCAAGATTATTTTGATGCAGAGTCGATATAAATGAAAATTATTGAATTGAATGGTATTCCAATTAAAAATCGGTTGAGTTTTGACAGAGATAGCCAAGATCAAGGCCCGAAATGTGAGGATTCGAAAATAACGTCTAAAATCCTCTAAGACCTCTAGAAACGCCAGAAAATGCAAAAACAAAAAATAAATGAAAAAATTTTAAATTGACGAAATCAAGATTATTTTGATGCAGAGTCGATATAAATGAAATTTATTGAATTAAATGGTATTCCGATTCAAAATCGGTTGAGTTTTGACAGAGATAGCTAAGATCAAGGCCCGAAATGTGAGGATTCGAAAATAACGTCTAAAATCGTCTAAGACCTCTAGAAACGCCAGAAAATGCAAAAACAAAAAATAAATGAAAAAAATTTTAAATTGACGAAATCAAGATTATTTTGATGCAGAGTCGATATAAATGAAAATTATTGAATTAAATGGTATTCTGATTCAAAATCGGTTGAGTTTTGACAGAGATAGCTAAAATCAAGGCCTGAAATGTGAGGATTCGAAAAAAACGTTTAAAATCCTCTAAGACCTCTAGAAACGCCAGAAAATGCAAAAACAAAAAATAAATGAAAAAATTTTAAATTTACGAAATCAAGATTATTTTGATGCAGACTCGATATAAATGAAAATTATTGAATTAAATGGTATTCCGATTCAAAATCGGTTGAGTTTTGACAGAGATAGCTAAGATCAAGGCCCGAAATGTGAGGATTCGAAAATAACGTCTAAAATCCTCTAAGACCTCTAGAAACGCCAGAAAATGCAAAAACAAAAAATTAAATGAAAAAATTGTAAATTGACGAAATCAAGATTATTTTGATGCAGAGTCGATACAAATGAAAATTATTGAATTAAATGGTATTCTGATTCAAAATCGGTTGAGTTTTGACAGAGATAGCTAAGATCAAGGCCCGAAATGTGAGGATTCGAAAATAACGTCTAAAATCCTCTAAGACCTCTAGAAACGCCAGAAAATGCAAAAACAAAAAATAAATGAAAAAATTTTAAATTGACGAAATCAAGATTATTTTGATGCAGAGTCGATATAAATGAAAATTATTGAATTAAATGGTATTCCGAATCAAAATCGGTTGAGTTTTGACAGAGATAGCTAAGATCAAGGCCTGAAATGTGAGGATTCGAAAATAACGTCTTAAATCCTCTAAGACCTCTAGAAACGCCAGAAAATGCAAAAACAAAAAATAAATGAAAAAATTTTAAATTGACGAAATCAAGATTATTTTGATGCAGAGTCGATATAAATGAAAATTATTGAATTAAATGGTATTCCGATTCAAAATCGCTTGAGTTTTGACAGAGATTGCCAAAATCAAGGCCCGAAATGTGAGGATTCGAAAATAACGTCTAAAATCCTCTAAGACCTCTAGAAACGCCAGAAAATGCAAAAACAAAAGTAAATGAAAAAATTTTAAATTGACGAAATCAAGATTATTTTGATGCAGAGTCGATATAACTGAAAATTATTGAATTAAACGGTATTCTGATTCAAAATCGGTTGAGTTTTGACAGAGATAGCTAAGATCAAGGCCTGAAATGTGAGGATTCGAAAAAAACGTCTAAAATCGTCTTAGACCTCTAGAAACGCCAGAAAATGGAAAAACAAAAAATAAATGAAAAAATTTTAAATTGACGAAATCAAGATTATTTTGATGCAGAGTCGATATAAATGAAAATTATTGAATTAAATGGTATTCCGATTCAAAATCGGTTGAGTTTTGACAGAGATAGCTAAGATCAAGGCCTGAAATGTGAGGATTCGAAAATAACGTCTAAAATCCTCTAAGACCTCTAGAAACGCCAGAAAATGCAAAAACAAAAAATAAATGAAAAAATTTTAAATTGACGAAATCAAGATTATTTTGATGCAGAGTCGATATAAATGAAAATTATTGAATTAAATGGTATTCCGATTCAAAATCGGTTGAGTTTTGACAGAGATAGCTAAGATCAAGGCCCGAAATGTGAGGATTCGAAAATAACGTCTAAAATCCTCTAAGACCTCTAGAAACGCCAGAAAATGCAAAAACAAAAAATTAAATGAAAAAATTGTAAATTGACGAAATCAAGATTATTTTGATGCAGAGTCGATATAAATGAAAATTATTGAATTAAATGGTATTCTGATTCAAAATCGGTTGAGTTTTGACAGAGATAGCTAAAATCAAGGCCTGAAATGTGAGGATTCGAAAAAAACGTTTAAAATCCTCTAAGACCTCTAGAAACGCCAGAAAATGCAAAAACAAAAAATAAATGAAAAAATTTTAAATTTACGAAATCAAGATTATTTTGATGCAGACTCGATATAAATGAAAATTATTGAATTAAATGGTATTCCGATTCAAAATCGGTTGAGTTTTGACAGAGATAGCTAAGATCAAGGCCCGAAATGTGAGGATTCGAAAATAACGTCTAAAATCCTCTAAGACCTCTAGAAACGCCAGAAAATGCAAAAAAAAAAAAAAATGAAAAAATTTTAAATTGACGAAATCAAGATTATTTTGATGCAGAGTCGATATAAATGAAAATTATTGAATTAAATGGTATTCCGATTCAAAATCGGTTGAGTTTTGACAGAGATAGCTAAGATCAAGGCCCGAAATGTGAGGATTCGAAAATAACGTCTAAAATCCTCTAAGACCTCTAGAAACGCCAGAAAATGCAAAAACAAAAAATTAAATGAAAAAATTGTAAATTGACGAAATCAAGATTATTTTGATGCAGAGTCGATATAAATGAAAATTATTGAATTAAATGGTATTCTGATTCAAAATCGGTTGAGTTTTGACAGAGATAGCTAAGATCAAGGCCCGAAATGTGAGGATTCGAAAATAACGTCTAAAATCCTCTAAGACCTCTAGAAACGCCAGAAAATGCAAAAACAAAATATTAAATGAAAAAAATTGTAAATTGACGAAATCAAGATTATTTTGATGCAGAGTCGATATAAATGAAAATTATTGAATTAAATGGTATTCCGATTCAAAATCGGTTGAGTTTTGACAGAGATAGCTAAGATTAAGGCCTGAAATGTGAGGATTCGAAAATAACGTTTAAAATCCTCTAAGACCTCTAGAAACGCCAGAAAATGCAAAAACAAAAAATAAATGAAAAAATTTTAAATTTACGAAATCAAGATTATTTTGATGCAGACTCGATATAAATGAAAATTATTGAATTAAATGGTATTCCGATTCAAAATCGGTTGAGTTTTGACAGAGATAGCTAAGATCAAGGCCCGAAATGTGAGGATTCGAAAATAACGTCTTAAATCGTCTAAGACCTCTAGAAACGCCAGAAAATGCAAAAACAAAATATAAATGAAAAAAATTTTAAATTGACGAAATCAAGATTATTTTGATGCAGAGTCGATATAAATGAAAATTATTGAATTAAATGGTATTCCGATTCAAAATCGATTGAGTTTTGACAGAGATAGCTAAGATCAAGGCCCGAAATGTGAGGATTCGAAAATAACGTCTAAAATCGTCTAAGACCTCTAGAAACGCCAGAAAATGCAAAAACAAAAAATTAAATGAAAAAATTGTAAATTGACGAAATCAAGATTATTTTGATGCAGAGTCGATATAAATGAAAATTATTGAATTAAATGGTATTCCGATTCAAAATCGGTTGAGTTTTGACAGAGATAGCTAAGATCAAGGCCCGAAATGTGAGGATTCGAAAATAACGTCTAAAATCCTCTAAGACCTCTAGAAACGCCAGAAAATGCAAAAACAAAAAATAAATGAAAAAATTTTAAATTGACGAAATCAAGATTATTTTGATGCAGAGTCGATATAAATGAAAATTATTGAATTAAATGGTATTCCGATTCAAAATCGGTTGAGTTTTGACAGAGATAGCCAAGATCAAGGCCCGAAATGTGAGGATTCGAAAATAACGTCTAAAATCCTCTAAGACCTCTAGAAACGCCAGAAAATGCAAAAACAAAAAATAAATGAAAAAATTTTAAATTGACGAAATCAAGATTATTTTGATGCAGAGTCGATATAAATGAAAATTATTGAATTAAATGGTATTCCGATTCAAAATCGGTTGAGTTTTGACAGAGATAGCTAAGATCAAGGCCCGAAATGTGAGGATTCGAAAATAACGTCTAAAATCGTCTAAGACCTCTAGAAACGCCAGAAAATGCAAAAACAAAAAATAAATGAAAAAATTTTAAATTGACGAAATCAAGATTATTTTGATGCAGAGTCGATATAAATGAAAATTATTGAATTAAACGGTATTCTGATTCAAAATCGGTTGAGTTTTGACAGAGATAGCTAAGATCAAGGCCCGAAATGTGAGGATTCGAAAATAACGTCTAAAATCCTCTAAGACCTCTAGAAACGCCAGAAAATGCAAAAACAAAAATAAATGAAAAAATTTTAAATTGACGAAATCAAGATTATTTTGATGCAGAGTCGATATAAATGAAAATTATTGAATTAAATGGTATTCCGATTCAAAATCGGTTGAGTTTTGACAGAGATAGATAAAATCAAGGCCCGAAATGTGAGGATTCGAAAATAACGTCTAAAATCCTCGAAGACCTCTAGAAACGCCAGAAAATGCAAAAACAAAAATAAATGAAAAAATTTTAAATTGACGAAATCAAGATTATTTTGATGCAGAGTCGATATTAATGAAAATTATTGAAATAAATGGTATTCCGATTCAAAATCTGTTGAGTTTTGACAGAGATAGCCAAGATCAAGGCCCGAAATGTGAGGATTCGAAAATAACGTCTAAAATCCTCTAAGACCTCTAGAAACGCCAGAAAATGCAAAAACAAAAAATAAATGAAAAAATTTTAAATTGACGAAATCAAGATTATTTTGATGCAGAGTCGATATAAATGAAAATTATTGAATTAAACGGTATTCTGATTCAAAATCGGTTGAGTTTTGACAGAGATAGCTAAGATCAAGGCCCGAAATGTGAGGATTCGAAAATAACGTCTAAAATCCTCTAAGACCTCTAGAAACGCCAGAAAATGCAAAAACAAAAAATAAATGAAAAAATTTTAAATTGACGAAATCAAGATTATTTTGATGCAGAGTCGATATAAATGAAAATTATTGAATTAAATGGTATTCCGATTCAAAATCGGTTGAGTTTTGACAGAGATAGCTAAGATCAAGGCCCGAAATGTGAGGATTCGAAAATAACGTCTAAAATCCTCTAAGACCTCTAGAAACGCCAGAAAATGCAAAAACAAAAAATAAATGAAAAAATTTTAAATTGACGAAATCAAGATTATTTTGATGCAGAGTCGATATAAATGAAAATTATTGAATTAAATGGTATTCCGATTCAAAATCGGTTGAGTTTTGACAGAGATAGCTAAGATCAAGGCCCGAAATGTGAGGATTCGAAAATAACGTCTAAAATCCTCTAAGACCTCTAGAAACGCCAGAAAATGCAAAAACAAAAAATAAATGAAAAAATTTTAAATTGACGAAATCAAGATTATTTTGATGCAGAGTCGATATAAATGAAAATTATTGAATTAAATGGTATTCCGATTCAAAATCGGTTGAGTTTTGACAGAGATAGCTAAGATCAAGGCCCGAAATGTGAGGATTCGAAAATAACGTCTAAAATCGTCTAAGACCTCTAGAAACGCCAGAAAATGCAAAAACAAAAAATAAATGAAAAAATTTTAAATTGACGAAATCAAGATTATTTTGATGCAGAGTCGATATAAATGAAAATTATTGAATTAAATGGTATTCCGATTCAAAATCGGTTGAGTTTTGACAGAGATAGCTAAGATCAAGGCCCGAAATGTGAGGATTCGAAAATAACGTCTAAAATCCTCTAAGACCTCTAGAAACGCCAGAAAATGCAAAAACAAAAAATAAATGAAAAAAATTTTAAATTGACGAAATCAAGATTATTTTGATGCAGAGTCGATATAAATGAAAATTATTGAATTAAATGGTATTCCGATTCAAAATCGGTTGAGTTTTGACAGAGATAGCTAAGATCAAGGCCCGAAATGTGAGGATTCGAAAATAACGTCTAAAATCCTCTAAGACCTCTAGAAACGCCAGAAAATGCAAAAACAAAAAATAAATGAAAAAATTTTAAATTGACGAAATCAAGATTATTTTGATGCAGAGTCGATATAAATGAAAATTATTGAATTAAATGGTATTCCGATTCAAAATCGGTTGAGTTTTGACAGAGATAGCTAAGATCAAGGCCCGAAATGTGAGGATTCGAAAATAACGTCTAAAATCCTCTAAGACCTCTAGAAACGCCAGAAAATGCAAAAACAAAAAATAAATGAAAAAATTTTAAATTGACGAAATCAAGATTATTTTGATGCAGAGTCGATATAAATGAAAATTATTGAATTAAATGGTATTCCGATTCAAAATCGGTTGAGTTTTGACAGAGATAGATAAAATCAAGGCCCGAAATGTGAGGATTCGAAAATAACGTCTAAAATCCTCGAAGACCTCTAGAAACGCCAGAAAATGCAAAAACAAAAAATAAATGAAAAAATTTTAAATTGACGAAATCAAGATTATTTTGATGCAGAGTCGATATAAATGAAAATTATTGAATTAAATGGTATTCCGATTCAAAATCTGTTGAGTTTTGACAGAGATAGCCAAGATCAAGGCCCGAAATGTGAGGATTCGAAAATAACGTCTAAAATCCTCTAAGACCTCTAGAAACGCCAGAAAATGCAAAAACAAAAAATAAATGAAAAAATTTTAAATTGACGAAATCAAGATTATTTTGATGCAGAGTCGATATAAATGAAAATTATTGAATTAAATGGTATTCCGATTCAAAATCGGTTGAGTTTTGACAGAGATAGCTAAGATCAAGGCCCGAAATGTGAGGATTCGAAAATAACGTCTAAAATCCTCTAAGACCTCTAGAAACGCCAGAAAATGCAAAAACAAAAAATAAATGAAAAAATTTTAAATTGACGAAATCAAGATTATTTTGATGCAGAGTCGATATAAATGAAAATTATTGAATTAAATGGTATTCCGATTCAAAATCGGTTGAGTTTTGACAGAGATAGATAAAATCAAGGCCCGAAATGTGAGGATTCGAAAATAACGTCTAAAATCCTCGAAGACCTCTAGAAACGCCAGAAAATGCAAAAACAAAAAATAAATGAAAAAATTTTAAATTGACGAAATCAAGATTATTTTGATGCAGAGTCGATATAAATGAAAATTATTGAATTAAATGGTATTCCGATTCAAAATCGGTTGAGTTTTGACAGAGATAGCTAAGATCAAGGCCCGAAATGTGAGGATTCGAAAAAAACGTCTAAAATCCTCTAAGACCTCTAGAAACGCCAGAAAATGCAAAAACAAAAAATAAATGAAAAAATTTTAAATTGACGAAATCAAGATTATTTTGATGCAGAGTCGATATAAATGAAAATTATTGAATTAAATGGTATTCCGATTCAAAATCGGTTGAGTTTTGACAGAGATAGCTAAGATCAAGGCCCGAAATGTGAGGATTCGAAAATAACGTCTAAAATCCTCTAAGACCTCTAGAAACGCCAGAAAATGCAAAAACAAAAAATAAATGAAAAAATTTTAAATTGACGAAATCAAGATTATTTTGATGCAGAGTCGATATAAATGAAAATTATTGAATTAAATGGTATTCCGATTCAAAATCGGTTGAGTTTTGACAGAGATAGCTAAGATCAAGGCCCGAAATGTGAGGATTCGAAAATAACGTCTAAAATCCTCTAAGACCTCTAGAAACGCCAGAAAATGCAAAAACAAAAAATAAATGAAAAAATTTTAAATTGACGAAATCAAGATTATTTTGATGCAGAGTCGATATAAATGAAAATTATTGAATTAAATGGTATTCCGATTCAAAATCGGTTGAGTTTTGACAGAGATAGCTAAGATCAAGGCCCGAAATGTGAGGATTCGAAAATAACGTCTAAAATCCTCTAAGACCTCTAGAAACGCCAGAAAATGCAAAAACAAAAAATAAATGAAAAAATTTTAAATTGACGAAATCAAGATTATTTTGATGCAGAGTCGATATAAATGAAAATTATTGAATTAAATGGTATTCCGATTCAAAATCGGTTGAGTTTTGACAGAGATAGCTAAGATCAAGGCCCGAAATGTGAGGATTCGAAAATAACGTCTAAAATCCTCTAAGACCTCTAGAAACGCCAGAAAATGCAAAAACAAAAAATAAATGAAAAAATTTTAAATTGACGAAATCAAGATTATTTTGATGCAGAGTCGATATAAATGAAAATTATTGAATTAAATGGTATTCCGATTCAAAATCGGTTGAGTTTTGACAGAGATAGCTAAGATCAAGGCCCGAAATGTGAGGATTCGAAAATAACGTCTAAAATCCTCTAAGACCTCTAGAAACGCCAGAAAATGCAAAAACAAAAAATAAATGAAAAAATTTTAAATTGACGAAATCAAGATTATTTTGATGCAGAGTCGATATAAATGAAAATTATTGAATTAAATGGTATTCCGATTCAAAATCGGTTGAGTTTTGACAGAGATAGCTAAGATCAAGGCCCGAAATGTGAGGATTCGAAAATAACGTCTAAAATCCTCTAAGACCTCTAGAAACGCCAGAAAATGCAAAAACAAAAAATAAATGAAAAAATTTTAAATTGACGAAATCAAGATTATTTTGATGCAGAGTCGATATAAATGAAAATTATTGAATTAAATGGTATTCCGATTCAAAATCGGTTGAGTTTTGACAGAGATAGCTAAGATCAAGGCCCGAAATGTGAGGATTCGAAAATAACGTCTAAAATCCTCTAAGACCTCTAGAAACGCCAGAAAATGCAAAAACAAAAAATAAATGAAAAAATTTTAAATTGACGAAATCAAGATTATTTTGATGCAGAGTCGATATAAATGAAAATTATTGAATTAAATGGTATTCCGATTCAAAATCGGTTGAGTTTTGACAGAGATAGCTAAGATCAAGGCCCGAAATGTGAGGATTCGAAAATAAGGTCTAAAATCCTCTAAGACCTCTAGAAACGCCAGAAAATGCAAAAACAAAAAATAAATGAAAAAATTTTAAATTGACGAAATCAAGATTATTTTGATGCAGAGTCGATATAAATGAAAATTATTGAATTAAATGGTATTCCGATTCAAAATCGGTTGAGTTTTGACAGAGATAGCTAAGATCAAGGCCTGAAATGTGAGGGTTCGAAAATAACGTCTAAAATCCTCTAAGACCTCTAGAAACGCCAGAAAATGCAAAAACAAAAAATTAAATGAAAAAATTTTAAATTGACGAAATCAAGATTATTTTGATGCAGAGTCGATAAAAATGAAAATTATTGAATTAAATGGTATTCCGATTCAAAATCGGTTGAGTTTTGACAGAGATAGCTAAGATCAAGGCCCGAAATGTGAGGATTCGAAAATAACGTCTAAAATCCTCTAAGACCTCTAGAAACGCCAGAAAATGCAAAAACAAAAAATAAATGAAAAAATTTTAAATTGACGAAATCAAGATTATTTTGATGCAGAGTCGATATAAATGAAAATTATTGAATTAAATGGTATTCCGATTCAAAATCGGTTGAGTTTTGACAGAGATAGCTAAGATCAAGGCCCGAAATGTGAGGATTCGAAAATAACGTCTAAAATCCTCTAAGACCTCTAGAAACGCCAGAAAATGCAAAAACAAAAAATAAATGAAAAAATTTTAAATTGACGAAATCAAGATTATTTTGATGCAGAGTCGATATAAATGAAAATTATTGAATTAAATGGTATTCCGATTCAAAATCGGTTGAGTTTTGACAGAGATAGCTAAGATCAAGGCCCGAAATGTGAGGATTCGAAAATAACGTCTAAAATCCTCTAAGACCTCTAGAAACGCCAGAAAGTGCAAAAACAAAAAATAAATGAAAAAATTTTAAATTGACGAAATCAAGATTATTTTGATGCAGAGTCGATATAAATGAAAATTATTGAATTAAATGGTATTCCGATTCAAAATCGGTTGAGTTTTGACAGAGATAGCTAAGATCAAGGCCCGAAATGTGAGGATTCGAAAATAACGTCTAAAATCCTCTAAGACCTCTAGAAACGCCAGAAAATGCAAAAACAAAAAATAAATGAAAAAATTTTAAATTGACGAAATCAAGATTATTTTGATGCAGAGTCGATATAAATGAAAATTATTGAATTAAATGGTATTCCGATTCAAAATCGGTTGAGTTTTGACAGAGATAGCTAAGATCAAGGCCCGAAATGTGAGGATTCGAAAATAAGGTCTAAAATCCTCTAAGACCTCTAGAAACGCCAGAAAATGCAAAAACAAAAAATAAATGAAAAAATTTTAAATTGACGAAATCAAGATTATTTTGATGCAGAGTCGATATAAATGAAAATTATTGAATTAAATGGTATTCTGATTCAAAATCGGTTGAGTTTTGACAGAGATAGCTAAAATCAAGGCCTGAAATGTGAGGATTCGAAAAAAACGTCTAAAATCCTCTAAGACCTCTAGAAACGCCAGAAAATGCAAAAACAAAAAATAAATGAAAAAATTTTAAATTTACGAAATCAAGATTATTTTGATGTAGAGTCGATATAAATGAAAATTATTGAATTAAATGGTATTCCGATTCAAAATCGGTTGAGTTTTGACAGAGATAGCTAAGATCAAGGCCCGAAATGTGAGGATTCGAAAATAACGTCTAAAATCCTCTAAGACCTCTAGAAACGCCAGAAAATGCAAAAACAAAAAATAAATGAAAAAAATTTTAAATTGACGAAATCAAGATTATTTTGATGCAGAGTCGATATAAATGAAAATTATTGAATTAAATGGTATTCCGATTCAAAATCGGTAGAGTTTTGACAGAGATAGATAAAATCAAGGCCCGAAATGTGAGGATTCGAAAATAACGTCTAAAATCGTCTAAGACCTCTAGAAACGCCAGAAAATGCAAAAACAAAAAATAAATGAATAAATTTTAAATTGACGAAATCAAGATTATTTTGATGCAGAGTCGATATAAATGAAAATTATTGAATTAAATGGTATTCCGATTCAAAATCGGTTGGATTCGAAAATAACGTCTAAAATCGTCTAAGACCTCTAGAAACGCCAGAAAATGCAAAAACAAAAAATAAATGAAAAAATTTGAAATTGACGAAATCAAGATTATTTTGATGAAGGGTCGATATAAATGAATTATTGTCGATATAAATGAAAATTATTGAATTAAATGGTATTCCGATTCAAAATCGGTTGAGTTTTGGGATTCGAAAATAACGTCTAAAATCGTCTAAGACCTCTAGAAACGCCAGAAAATGCAAAAACAAAAAATAAATGAAAAAATTTTAAATTGACGAAATCAAGATTATTTTGATGCAGAGTCGATATAAATGAAAATTATTGAATTAAATGGTATTCCGATTCAAAATCGGTTGAGTTTTGACAGAGATAGCTAAGATCAAGGCCCGAAATGTGAGGATTCGAAAATAACGTCTAAAATCCTCTAAGACCTCTAGAAACGCCAGAAAATGCAAAAACAAAAAATAAATGAAAAAATTTTAAATTGACGAAATCAAGATTATTTTGATGCAGAGTCGATATAAATGAAAATTATTGAATTAAATGGTATTCCGATTCAAAATCGGTTGAGTTTTGACAGAGATAGCTAAGATCAAGGCCCGAAATGTGAGGATTCGAAAATAACGTCTAAAATCCTCTAAGACCTCTAGAAACGCCAGAAAATGCAAAAACAAAAAATAAATGAAAAAATTTTAAATTGACGAAATCAAGATTATTTTGATGCAGAGTCGATATAAATGAAAATTATTGAATTAAATGGTATTCCGATTCAAAATCGGTTGAGTTTTGACAGAGATAGCTAAGATCAAGGCCCGAAATGTGAGGATTCGAAAATAACGTCTAAAATCCTCTAAGACCTCTAGAAACGCCAGAAAATGCAAAAACAAAAAATAAATGAAAAATTTTAAATTGACGAAATCAAGATTATTTTGATGCAGAGTCGATATAAATGAAAATTATTGAATTAAATGGTATTCCGATTCAAAATCGGTTGAGTTTTGACAGAGATAGCTAAGATCAAGGCCCGAAATGTGAGGATTCGAAAATAACGTCTAAAATCCTCTAAGACCTCTAGAAACGCCAGAAAATGCAAAAACAAAAAATAAATGAAAAAAATTTTAAATTGACGAAATCAAGATTATTTTGATGCAGAGTCGATATAAATGAAAATTATTGAATTAAATGGTATTCCGATTCAAAATCGGTTGAGTTTTGACAGAGATAGCTAAGATCAAGGCCCGAAATGTGAGGATTCGAAAATAACGTCTAAAATCCTCTAAGACCTCTAGAAACGCCAGAAAATGCAAAAACAAAAAATAAATGAAAAAATTTTAAATTGACGAAATCAAGATTATTTTGATGCAGAGTCGATATAAATGAAAATTATTGAATTAAATGGTATTCCGATTCAAAATCGGTTGAGTTTTGACAGAGATAGCTAAGATCAAGGCCCGAAATGTGAGGATTCGAAAATAACGTCTAAAATCCTCTAAGACCTCTAGAAACGCCAGAAAATGCAAAAACAAAAAATAAATGAAAAAATTTTAAATTGACGAAATCAAGATTATTTTGATGCAGAGTCGATATAAATGAAAATTATTGAATTAAATGGTATTCCGATTCAAAATCGGTTGAGTTTTGACAGAGATAGCTAAGATCAAGGCCCGAAATGTGAGGATTCGAAAATAACGTCTAAAATCCTCTAAGACCTCTAGAAACGCCAGAAAATGCAAAAACAAAAAATAAATGAAAAAATTTTAAATTGACGAAATCAAGATTATTTTGATGCAGAGTCGATATAAATGAAAATTATTGAATTAAATGGTATTCCGATTCAAAATCGGTTGAGTTTTGACAGAGATAGCTAAGATCAAGGCCCGAAATGTGAGGATTCGAAAATAACGTCTAAAATCCTCTAAGACCTCTAGAAACGCCAGAAAATGCAAAAACAAAAAATAAATGAAAAAATTTTAAATTGACGAAATCAAGATTATTTTGATGCAGAGTCGATATAAATGAAAATTATTGAATTAAATGGTATTCCGATTCAAAATCGGTTGAGTTTTGACAGAGATAGCTAAGATCAAGGCCCGAAATGTGAGGATTCGAAAATAACGTCTAAAATCCTCTAAGACCTCTAGAAACGCCAGAAAATGCAAAAACAAAAAATAAATGAAAAAATTTTAAATTGACGAAATCAAGATTATTTTGATGCAGAGTCGATATAAATGAAAATTATTGAATTAAATGGTATTCCGATTCAAAATCGGTTGAGTTTTGACAGAGATAGCTAAGATCAAGGCCCGAAATGTGAGGATTCGAAAATAACGTCTAAAATCCTCTAAGACCTCTAGAAACGCCAGAAAATGCAAAAACAAAAAATAAATGAAAAAATTTTAAATTGACGAAATCAAGATTATTTTGATGCAGAGTCGATATAAATGAAAATTATTGAATTAAATGGTATTCCGATTCAAAATCGGTTGAGTTTTGACAGAGATAGCTAAGATCAAGGCCCGAAATGTGAGGATTCGAAAATAACGTCTAAAATCCTCTAAGACCTCTAGAAACGCCAGAAAATGCAAAAACAAAAAATAAATGAAAAAATTTTAAATTGACGAAATCAAGATTATTTTGATGCAGAGTCGATATAAATGAAAATTATTGAATTAAATGGTATTCCGATTCAAAATCGGTTGAGTTTTGACAGAGATAGCTAAGATCAAGGCCCGAAATGTGAGGATTCGAAAATAACGTCTAAAATCCTCTAAGACCTCTAGAAACGCCAGAAAATGCAAAAACAAAAAATAAATGAAAAAATTTTAAATTGACGAAATCAAGATTATTTTGATGCAGAGTCGATATAAATGAAAATTATTGAATTAAATGGTATTCCGATTCAAAATCGGTTGAGTTTTGACAGAGATAGCTAAGATCAAGGCCCGAAATGTGAGGATTCGAAAATAACGTCTAAAATCCTCTAAGACCTCTAGAAACGCCAGAAAATGCAAAAACAAAAAATAAATGAAAAAATTTTAAATTGACGAAATCAAGATTATTTTGATGCAGAGTCGATATAAATGAAAATTATTGAATTAAATGGTATTCCGATTCAAAATCGGTTGAGTTTTGACAGAGATAGCTAAGATCAAGGCCCGAAATGTGAGGATTCGAAAATAACGTCTAAAATCCTCTAAGACCTCTAGAAACGCCAGAAAATGCAAAAACAAAAAATAAATGAAAAAATTTTAAATTGACGAAATCAAGATTATTTTGATGCAGAGTCGATATAAATGAAAATTATTGAATTAAATGGTATTCCGATTCAAAATCGGTTGAGTTTTGACAGAGATAGCTAAGATCAAGGCCCGAAATGTGAGGATTCGAAAATAACGTCTAAAATCCTCTAAGACCTCTAGAAACGCCAGAAAATGCAAAAACAAAAAATAAATGAAAAAATTTTAAATTGACGAAATCAAGATTATTTTGATGCAGAGTCGATATAAATGAAAATTATTGAATTAAATGGTATTCCGATTCAAAATCGGTTGAGTTTTGACAGAGATAGCTAAGATCAAGGCCCGAAATGTGAGGATTCGAAAATAACGTCTAAAATCCTCTAAGACCTCTAGAAACGCCAGAAAATGCAAAAACAAAAAATAAATGAAAAAATTTTAAATTGACGAAATCAAGATTATTTTGATGCAGAGTCGATATAAATGAAAATTATTGAATTAAATGGTATTCCGATTCAAAATCGGTTGAGTTTTGACAGAGATAGCTAAGATCAAGGCCCGAAATGTGAGGATTCGAAAATAACGTCTAAAATCCTCTAAGACCTCTAGAAACGCCAGAAAATGCAAAAACAAAAAATAAATGAAAAAATTTTAAATTGACGAAATCAAGATTATTTTGATGCAGAGTCGATATAAATGAAAATTATTGAATTAAATGGTATTCCGATTCAAAATCGGTTGAGTTTTGACAGAGATAGCTAAGATCAAGGCCCGAAATGTGAGGATTCGAAAATAACGTCTAAAATCCTCTAAGACCTCTAGAAACGCCAGAAAATGCAAAAACAAAAAATAAATGAAAAAATTTTAAATTGACGAAATCAAGATTATTTTGATGCAGAGTCGATATAAATGAAAATTATTGAATTAAATGGTATTCCGATTCAAAATCGGTTGAGTTTTGACAGAGAGAGACAAGAACAGGGCGAAATGTGAGGGGTCGAAAAAAAAGTTAAAATCGTCTAAGACCCTAGAAACGCCAGAAAATGCAAAAAAAAAAAAAAAAAAAAAAAAATTAAATTGCGAAATCAAGATTATTTTGAGCAGAGTCGATATAAATGAAAATTATTGAATTAAAGGTATTCGTTCAAAATCGGTTGAGCCTTAAGTGAAATAGAAACGCCAGAAAATGCAAAAAACAAAAAATAAATGAAAAAATTTTAAATTGACGAAATCAAGATTATTTTGATGCAGAGTCGATATAAATGAAAATTATTGAATTAAATGGTATTCCGATTCAAAATCGGTTTGAGTTTTGACAGAGATAGCTAAGTTCAAGGCCCGAAATGTGAGGATTCGAAAATAACGTCTAAAATCGTCTAAGACCTCTAGAAACGCCAGAAAAATGCAAAAACAAAAAAATAAATGAAAAAATTTTAAATTGACGAAATCAAGATTATTTTGATGCAGAGTCGATATAAATGAAAATTATTGAATTAAATGGTATTCCGATTCAAAATCGGTTGAGTTTTGACAGAGATAGCTAAGATCAAGGCCTGAAATGTGAGGATTCGAAAATAACGTCTAAAATCCTCTAAGACCTCTAGAAACGCCAGAAAATGCAAAAACAAAAAATTTTAAATTGACGAAATCAAGATTATTTTTGATGCAAATGCCAGAAAATGCAAAAACAAAAAAATAAAATGAATAAATTTTAAATTCACGTAAAATTCAAGATTATTTTGATGCAGAGTCGATATAAATGAAAATTATTGAATTAAATGGTTTTCTGATTCAAAAAATCTAGTTGAGTTTTGACAGAGAT
>JAEIGM010000500.1:0-22848 GCA_018903735.1 Drosophila cardini
GCAACTCTACCCACCGAATCCAGAACTAGTTCAGTTGAACGACAACGTAGAAAAAGAGTGTGTGTGATGAGCGACGGCATTGGACGCAGCCGTATATTTATTCATGAATATAACTCCTTATAATTTAATTTCAATAAAGAATTAATGTTAATCTTTAACGCCTACATGCCATCTAATCGGACTATCCCTCACAGTTCAGAAGTGGAATAAACAACATTAATTCGTCGACAATTGAAATTGAGACATGCAGCAGACAATTTGCTAAAATTGTGAAATTCGTCGAACGCTATATTCGTCTCTTTCTTTCGCACGTCAAGAGATACAAGCCGAAAAAAATGTACAAGCGAACGTACATAAGGAATTGAAAAGAAAAACCATGAAATTCTTGGAAATGCGCTTGGTGGATATATAAAACGTTTATCTTATATCCATTCAGACAACGCAATACGCAATGAACAACGAATTACGAAAGATATGTGACCTGAAGGTGGACGAACTAAAGTACCTTCTTCGCCAACGTCAATTGCCTACAACTGGATCACGAAATCAGTTGATACAACGCCTCAGCGAACACGAGGAATCCGAAGATATCGAAATGCCCCTCAACGAAGATCAAGCAACGGAATTGGCTGATCTAAAAGAAAGTGTCAACCAACTACGTGGGTTGTTAATGCAGGTATTGGAATCGCAAAATGTATCCAATATTAACGCCCAGTCGAATGTCAGGAACGCCAGCGAGAGTGAACGTGAAACGCTTTCGTCACCTAACCCGTCATCAAACGCAAACGTCGGCACACGCCACGTATCTGTAAAGGAAATAGCCGGAACTTTGCCTGAATTCGACCCAACAAATTCTGAAGGGATTTCGGTGGACCAATTTATTGATCGAGTCAATAAAGTTATTGCAGCTTACCAATGGGAAGATAAATATTTGTTGATCGCCATTAACACCTGTCTCAAACACCTTCTTTGCAAATCGACAAGGGTTACGTGATTCAAAACCTGAATCAGAGTACAAGAAGGATGACTCAAAAATAAAACGAGACGATTCACTAAAAGTGGATAGGAAAAAGCAAGTGATATGTTATAATTGCGACGCTGTCGGGCACATTTCGATCAATTGCCCTCAACCACAGAAACGCCAACGTTGCACAGCCTGTAAAAAAATACACCCAACCGGAACTAATTGCAAGCCAAACGATGCCAATATTCGTCGCCTCGGAGCAGCTAACAGAGATGCCTGTTTTAGCAAAGTGATTGAGATCAATTCGAGTCGATACTATGCTTTCATTGATACTGGAAGTCAGTGCAGTATGGTGCGCCAGTCTATTGCTGACATGATCAACGTTCAACGGAGCAAATGTCTAATGCAAATTAAAGGCATTTGTGGTGGAGTTCGCATCTTGAAAGAATCCATTATCGTAAATATTGTGATCGACAATGCTTCCGTCCCTGCGCAAGTCTATATTGTCGATGATGAGATCATAAACGAGGACTTTCTAATTGGCCAAGACGTGCTTGTAAATGCCAACTTGCGATTCACTTTGGATAACGGACGCCTTGATTTTGAAAACAAACGAGTGCAGCAGAAAACGTGTGAAGAACGGCAGAATAAATTTAACAATCTGTTATGTAATCTCAAGACAGAAACAGATAAAGCCCAAATGTTAGCACTATTGGAGAAGTACGATGATGTCTATGCTACGGGTTTGCAGGGAATAGGCAAGACAAACGTTGTTGAAGCTAAAATCGAACTAGAAGACAACAAAGTCGTTACTGATTCAGCGTACCGCGTATCGCAACCAAAGCAAGATGTTGTGAATCGCATAGTAAACGAACTGCTAGAGCGGGATATAATTACTAAATCAACATCTAACTACGTCGTGCTCATAAAGAAAAAGAATGGAAGCGATCGCCTTTGTATCGATTATCGTCGTCTTAACAAGCTTATTAAAAAGGAAAATTTTCCAGTTCCTAACATCGAGGAACGTCTCCAGGAGGCAAAGCGATATAAATACTTTTCGTCGCTAGACCTAAATAGCGGGTACTATCAAATTGCTTTATCACCAGAAAGTCAAAAATATACAGCTTTCATTACAACCAAAGGCTTGTTCGAATTTAAACGAATGCCTTTCGGCTTGAAGAACGCGCCTGCTGTTTTCAATCGTCTGATGGCAGAAATTCAAGCTCGAGTCAAGAAGAAGGATATGTTACATTACATGGACGATATTCTGGTCGGCAGCAATTCATTGAACGAAATGTACGAGAAGCTGGAACGAATCCTTGAAGCGCTACGGTCATGTGGAGTTACGCTAAACACAGATAGGTGTGAATTGTTTAAAGAAACAATAACATTCCTTGGACACGAGCTACATCCGTTAGGCATTAGTCCAGGAGAAATAAAAGCAAGCGCGATTAAACTCTTTCCACAGCCAACAAACGTTACCGATGTGCGTAGGTTCCTTGGCTTGAGTGGATACTTCCGGAAATTTATTGCTGGGTTCGCAATAATCTCCGCACCGCTTCGTGAATTGCTACGTAAAGGACAAATCTTCAAATGGGAAACATCCCAGGAAAGAGCTTTCAATGAGTTAAAACAAAAATTGTCATCAAAACCAATAATTGTTGGTTATCGCCTTAATGCCGAACATCAACTTCATACGGACGCCAGTTCAATCGGACTTGCAGGTGTCCTTATGCAGAGAGAAATGTACCAATGGAAGCCAGTCGGATATTTTAGCAGATCAACTACTGTCAACGAGAGAAAGTTCCATAGCTATGAGCTGGAAGCGTTAGCTGTCGTCGAGTCCTTAGAAAGGTTCAAATACTACATCTACGACAAGAAAGTAAGCGTTGTCACTGATTGTAGTGCGCTTCGTACCACGATGGAAAAGCGGGAGTTGATTCCGAGGATTGCTAGATGGTGGTTAAGAGTTCAAGAGTTCGACATCGAAATATTACATCGAGCAGCTACACGGATGGAACACGTAGATGCCCTGAGTAGAGCACCAGTAGAAAACGCTCGTGAGTTGGACACTGCACATATGCAAATATCAAAGGCATTAATTGACGATGCAGACTGGTTGTTTGCGATACAGCTGCAGGATGAAAATATTAAGCAAATAGTTGCAGACATGAAAATGAGCAAATCAAAGAATGTATCTGACTATAAAATCGAGAACGGACGTTTGTTTAGACAGTATAACGACAAACTGCTATGGGTCGTGCCAAAAGCTTTGCGATTTCATGTGCTTCAACAATGTCACGACAAAGGAGGACATATTGGCGTTGACAAGACCATAAGACGTATTTTACAATTTTTCTGGTTCCCAAGTCTTGTATTGCTCTCAACAAACATCCAGGAGGTAAAACTGAAGGAAGGTACCATTATGATGACGCTAAACCAATCCCGTTCGAAACCATACTCATTGACCATTTGAGCCCGTTTCAAAAAAGTTCAAAGCAAAATGAGCATATTTTGGTGATCGTAGATGCTTTTACTAAATTCTCTATCGTCAAGGCCGTTAAGACCACAGCAACCAAGCATGTCATCGCCGTGCTATTAGAAATGACGAGCTATTTGGGTATGCCCGGACGGATTGTAACCGATCGAGGAACAGCTTTCACCTCAAAGGACTTTAAGAAATTTTGCCAGGATAATCAGATCAAGCATATATTAAACGCTGTACGCACTCCTCGTGCCTATGGACACGCCGAACGCACGAATCGTATTATTTTGTCCATGTTACTGCCAGCAACTGAACTTGAACGCCGATGGGACGAGAAAGCACGACAAATCCAATGGAGCATCAATACCATGGTCAACAAAACGACAGGCTGTACGCCGTTCCAACTCCTTTATGGCTACGAACCAAGAGATATCCTTCAAGCTGAATTAATTCAAATACTTCAGGATGATTCCAATCAGATGTTGACCGAAGCCGAACTGCAAGATCTACGTAACACCTCTGTAAGACGAATAAACGATCAGCGAGCCAAGGCACAACTGCGATTTGATGCCAAACATGCGAAACTAACAGTATACAACAGTGGTGACCTTGTCCTAGCCGAAAATGAGCCTTACAGCACTGGTACGTCTCGCAAATTGGAGCCCCGGTATAAGGGCCCGTTTGTAGTAACGCAAGTGCTTCCAAAGGATCGATATGTGATTGAGGACTTGCCACAATCTCAACGTAAGCAGCGCCATTATAAGTCTATATTTGCTTCCGACAAATTGAAGCCATGGTGTCAATTGCCGCCGGACGAATACGATGAACCAGATGACGACGCTGAGGATGAACTGAAACCATCTCAACTTTCGAGCGAGGACGCCTCGAGTAGTCAGGACAGCCGATTGTAAGCATCTGGCAACTCTACCAACCGAATCCAGAACTAGTTCAGTAAAACGACAACGTAGAAAAAGAGTGTGTGTGATGAGCGACGGCATTGGACGCAGCCGTATATTTAATCATGAATATAACTCCTTATAATTTAATTTCAATAAAGAAATAATGTTAATCTTTAACGCCTACATGCCATCTAATCGGACTATCCCTCACAATATCATAACCTACTTCTGCGTAAACTAAGGATTTTAGGCTTCCCACCTTCCCTTCTTCTGTGGATATCATCATATCTTACAGGTAGAACCCAAAGGCTTATGCTTAGATCAGCCATATCTAAATCTGTCTTCGTTACTTCTGGAGTTCCCCAGGGTAGTCACCTAGGACCCCTATTATTTAATCTCTTTATAAATGACCTTCCTTCTTCACTAGCCCATTGTCGCATACTTATGTATGCCGATGACGTGAAATTATTATTGTCTTATAAGGATTCACCTTCTTCTTACTTCATAAATTAATAATCGGTGATATCTGCTCCCCATCTCTTCTAGAACGCCTTAAATTTAATATTCCCACCAGGACCACTAGGTACTACATCCCCTTATATCTTCCTACATGCACTACTGACTATGCTTTGCACAATCGTTTTCGGGTATTGTTATTATTATAATGAACATTATAGATTGATTGACACATCTCTCTCTCTCTCTCTCTCTCCCATCTGAAAGCTTCTCTTTACAGCCAACTCCGTTATATCTCTGATTTCCAAGGCAGTAAGAATGGAGTCTCTGCCGTTCATTCTTCCCCTTAAATCAGAGATCTTTCGTGTTAGTTATGGCCTATTTTTATTGATCTGGTTGGGTTTTTCTGGGTTTTTCCCAACCCTTGCAACAAATGTTGGATAAATTTCTTTGCTTGTTATTTTCAGATTAATGTTCTAATTACTATCTTTTTTAATTTCAGTTTAATTTAAATTTAAAATTTTTAATATTCAATTTAAATATTATCTAATTTTACACTACGTAATCATATAATTTAAACTTGCGACTGCTTTTAGTCTGCGTTAATAAATAAAAATAAAATTGTCGATTCTATCATTAGTATAAACTGCGGGGAAGCATATATGTTACATTCGTCTTCAACAATGTTATATATATACTTAGCTCAGTTGGTTCAGCGCTGTCTGCTCGCGCTACCACCTTTGTAAACTTGAATTCCCCTCTGTTCAATATTAAACAGAACTTTGACGCAAAATCGTATCCTAGTTGGCAGTCATGCTCCATATTGTTATCAGGAACCACGACGAGTTTCTGCTCTGGTTCGCAATCATCTACGCTTATAACGCCAATGAACATTCCTAGAGGCTTGCTATTTGCCAGGCCACGTAGAACCGAACAGCATTTCTCCAACGTAACGTTTGATAACTTTTTTTTTTCTGTGAGCTCTTGGTATGTTTTACATCCATATAACCCAAACTTATATTCCGATTTCATGCTCAAACCATCGACAATATAGTTTATAACAGACTCTTCATCAACAACTTTTGCTGCAATTTTTTTCATATTCAGCAAGTATTCGAGAAAATGTTCGTCTTTCTTGATTTTTCTTTCCCTTAGCTTCGTGTGTATGTCAGCGCTTCTTAGTGTGCGTTTAAATTCAGCGATGACAACAGCTTTCAAATCCAAATAGTTATTAACTACGACAGACTCCAAGAATAGTTTGGGCAACTTTGCCATTTTCCCACGGGCTTGAACATATTTTTGTTTTTCGGTGAGTTCATATGCGTCTGCGTTCTGCTCGAAATTTGTGAACCAATATTCAACCTGCATATTATAACCATCAAAATCTGGCACTACTTTACTGAAGTTTTCCCCACTGATTTTTGCCTCTCTTTGTGTAATTTCATCTGCCCCAAATGTAGAATGTTTATTATTCAGTATTTCAATGAATAGTTAAATTAGGTATTACAATGTTCAAGTGAATAAAAATAAGTGACCAATTTCAAGCAAAATGCCGCAATACAACTTTGATGACTCCTTCCACAACGTACGAACCACTTTCAACTTATGTACTCGGGACTCAAGATCTTCAACAGCCACGCTCGACAACGACTTCTTTTTCAACTTCTCTTTTCATCTTTTCTTCGTCTCCTCCATGGATCGGGTTGCCATCCCGTTGCGTTTCATCCCATCGTTTCCTCCATATATGGGGTTGCCATCCCGTTGCGTTCCAGCCCATTATTACATACATGTCATATGTATATACATGTATGTATGTGCATACATACATACATTTGATTTTGTATCAACATATTTTTATTTCAATTTAATTTTAAATTGTAAAACACGGCTTATTTTTAAAATAAGCCAAGTAAGGAAATTGTGCATTACATTGTGTATATATTTGTGTACATTTGTATATAAATATGTATGTAAGTTAATTAATTATCCTGCTATCCCGCGTAGTTGCTGGTTACGTCCCAATGTAGGCGGAGCTTCCGTAACGTAGTCGGTCCAAGTTGAGGTGTGTAATCCAGGTCAGGCGGCCGGTCCAAGTTGGGACACTGATAGATAACAGTTAGGATGATTATGTTGGAGGACTTGACTTCGTCCCCTTTGGTGATTACTGTCCTTGTGGATCAGCAATGTATTTTAATAAGTGTAAGATATCGGCGATGTGCCGGAGTACGATTGTAAGACTGTAGTCTCCTTTATTCAAAATCAAACTAAAACTAAAGACAAAGGCAAAGCATAATTCTACCCTGGAAGTCAATGCATCGCGCCATCACGCCACAGTCGACATGCCGACTCAGCATTCTAAGCGTCCAGCACTTCAACATAAGCAATGACACATGATCGCTGCTGATTGTTGTTAGTGTAGAGCACTGAACTCATAATTCGGCGTGTCAGCATTGTTTATGTAATCTTACTTAGTTGCTATGGAATTTAGTGTGTTAACTGCCCCCCCCTCAGGATTATGACTGTCCTCGGTTATGATAAACTTGTCAATCACACCTTGTATTTCCCTCGATGCTCGTCTCTTCCTTAATGCCAAAAAAAGGATGAGTGAGGCAATGAGACCCACATTTAGCAATGCTCCGACAATGAACCAGAATTTGGGCGACCCGGCGTTATCGATGTCTTCCTTCACCTCTTGGATGGAGCGTAAGTTTTCGTTGCTCATTCGGTGTAACAATGGGATGCTCAGCGTTGAGTCATGGCCGATGATCCTTAGAAGCGGAGATCTTATGACGCCAGGAATTTTATCCAGTGTTTTTTGCTCATTTATAAATTCGGTTCCGTTTATAATGGCTATTCGTTCGAACATTTCTAAGTGGGTTCCCTTTACGATTATTTCTGGGCTGTCGTCGGTACGTATGCGGGCCGTTGCTTCATTGATGATGATAACTCCGTTATCTACGTGCATGATTTCCTTTAGGTGACTGGGTTGAGTATGACATTGGGCCATGCTTCCCGAGTGGAGTAAGGTTGTTGTGTGTGGTCTGGATGCACTCGGTGACCGCGAAGGTGTCCTTTTCGCATTCGGCGAATGAGTTCTCGTCGAGACGTAGTATAGTGTGATTGTGGGACACGGGATAGATGGTGACTTTTTTACACCTGGCTTCGATCCTTGGGAAAGCTATTAGTATGTGGATTATATTATCGGACTGTAAGACCCTAATCTTTGAGGCTTCTATTAAACTAACTATTGGAGTGTTTTGTTTGACAAGTGAATTCAAATCTGCATGATTTAATATTGTAGGATTTACTATGCCCGATTTTGCCAAGGTTATTGTGAGGATTAAATTTTGGATTTCGATGGTTAGCATTCTATTCCTTGCCAAGAGCGCCTCATACAGGTGTGGGGTGTTGGTTAACTTATTTTGTTGAGCTTTTATTACTTGGTTAATAGTGTCAGTTAGTTTATTTATCTGTTTTTGTGTCTCGGAGTTTATGGCTATTTGTCTGGAATTAGATTCGATTAATTGGGCTTCTGTTACCTTGATTTTTAAGAAATCAGCGGCATCAGGGGTACCCGCCACTACTTTCAGGGCTGTGCCTAGGAAGTCTAAGCTCCTTGCCATTCTATGGTGTATTTTAAGGACGGACAGAAGTGTTTTCAAATGGTCGGAATCAACATCTAGTAGCTTGCGCATATGTGATTGGGGAAACAAATCGGACAATTTTTCTGTTTCTTCTATTATGCTGACGAATTCAGAAAGGTTACTAGTGTGCCTTAAATAGTCACGATGTTCGAATACCAATACTTCACCGTCTATTATTGGGATGTAGTTGGCATGCGAGAAATCGGTGATCCGACCGTTTGCTACTGCAAGGCTGATAAGCGCCACGAGGGAGAACCTGTAATTTGCATTGTGTGGTGAGATTATGGTGCTTTGTCTTGGAACCCTTAATTCTTAACTAAATATAAGGTAAAACTATTTTATGTTGTCCTTGTGGACCACCCTCCCCTTAATTAAGACAGACGTTCCTAGGTCTGCTTGTATTTTTTGTCTGGTGCAGAGGGGGGGTTAGCTTGTTTCCTAACCTCTTGTTGTTTTTGAGAAATACTTCCTCTCCTACCTCAAAGGTGCGGTTTTGCCTGTTTGCGTTGTTTCTTTTTAATGTGTTTTGCTGAGCTTTTGCTAGTTTGGAAGTAATATCTGAACTGCGCTTTCCGGGACCCGCATGAAGAACTTCAATTGGTTTTTCACACGTGACCGAGTGTAGCGTTTTATTGTATTCTACCGTTGCTCTCAGTATTAGTTCAACTGTGTCCTCGATTTTTTTGTCAATCTTTAAGCACCTAGCGATCTCAACTAATGTACTGTGGAATCGTTCCACTTGGCCGTTGGATGTACTATGTAGGGGAGGAGCGTTTACAATGTCGATGTCGTATTGGTTCTTCAGCATGGATGTTATAGTCTCTGATTTGAATGCAGGTTCATTGTCACAATATATTGTTTTAGTGTTGGGGAACATATTCACAATTTGCAACAAGGGACCTTTAATATCAACAATTGTTCTTGGGATGCCTGTCATATTTTGCTTTCGTGCAAACTTTGCAATTTGAGACTACTTCCTTGGCTAAGTTGCTCATGTTCGGAAAGTAGTAGTCGCGCAAGATTTGGTTGACGTTCTCTTGGGCTGCTCTGTGCGCCCTGTTGTGCTCGGTATTGACTATTTGCAATTTCCAATTGATCGCTTTTAGCTGTTATATCTTGTACGAGATTTTTACAAAACCGGAATTTTGTAGAAGGAAAGTGAGCAATTAACTCGTGTTGGAAAAATGCCAATGTGGGGAGGTTACAATGGATAGCGTTTACGACCTCTGTATTTACCATTTCTTTAAGTATTTTTAAAATATTGTTTTTATCGGTAAAGTTGATCAAGTGGCGAGTTTTGTTGCGGAACAAAACTAATATTCGTTTCAACGGGAAGCGCGCTTCTTCCAAAATGATGTTTTTGTCTGCTACTGCAAAGGTAAGCGGCTGGTGGTCAGTGAAAATGTTAATTTCTCTGGAGCCATATAGATAGTTCTGTAATTTGCCTAAAGCCCATACGATAGCAAGCAATTCCCTCTCGTTGGTTGCGTAGTTTAATTCTGCACTTTTTAGGGTGCGAGAAATCATGGTAATTGGTCTGCCTTCTTGAGAGAGGACTGCACCAATTTCGTTTGCCGATGCATCGGTAGTTAGGTCAAAGGTTTTTTTAAAGTCTGGGTACATTAAAATTACGTCTTCTGACGCTAAAATGTTGCGCAAGCGCTCAAACGCGTTGCACTGGGTTTCATTGAAGTCGATTTCTATTTTCTTTGACCTATGTTTACTTACTGAACCATTCTCACCTTTTAGGATATCGGTTATTGGCCGAGCTATGGATGCAAAGTCTTTTATGAAGACTCTGTAATAGCTTGCCAGACCCAGGAATGATCTGACACTGTAGATGTTTTTTGGTTCGGGGTACTCTTGAATGGCCTTGACTTTCTTTGGGTCGGACCTGGTGCCGTCTTTGCTTACGATGAAACCCAGATACTCTACGCTTTCTTTAAAGAAGTTCGTTTTCTCTTGGCTTACCCTCATGTTGGCTTTAATAAGGCACTCGAGTACCGTGTCGATATGTTTGACATGGTCTACTTCGTTTTTTGAATAGACTATGACATCGTCTACGTAGACGTAGCAAATTTTCCCAATATGTTCCCTTAGAACATCATCGATTGCCATTTGGAAGATGCTGCCCGCATTCTTCAGACCAAATGGCAGTCGGCAGAATTCGTATTTGCCGCCGCAAACAGAGAATGAGGTTTTTTCACGGTCATGTTCCGCGAGGTATATTTGATGTTACCCAGATTTTAGATCAAGGGTAGTGAAATATTTAGCGTTTCCCAGGTTCGCTAGAATCATGGGAACGCTGGGCATTGGGTAGCGATCGGGTATCGTCTTTTCGTTCAGTTTCCTGAAGTCGATGACTAACCTCTTTTTTGTGTTGCCATAGGCGTCTGTGCCTTTTTTGTCAACAACCCAGGTTGGGCTGTTGTAGGGCGACTTTGATGGTCTGATAATGCCGTCTTTTAATAGCTGTTTGACTTCATTGTTTATGAAGTCAGAAACGACCATTAGATTTGGGTAGCTCCTGGCATATATCGGTTCGTTGTCAACCGTACGGATTGTAGCGGAGACAGACGTGTTAAAGGGGAGTGCCTCTTCTTCTGTTGAGAAGGCCTTTTTCCTTTTAAGGATCATGTTCCTGAATTCCTTTTTGATGGAAGTAGAGACTACGATGTCGTCTACATCGGTGAAATTTACATCGGTGCATTTGTGGTACTGAATTTCTTCAGATATACCCTGGTACTCTAGTAGATTCTTTGTAAGGTTCAACTGTACTCCGGCTTGTGTTAACAAGTCGAATCCAATAATGGCATCGAACGTACTCAGAGTGTCTAATAGGAAGAAAGGGGAAGTGTGATTAAAAATGTTCATCAGGCATTTCTCCTTTATTTCAGTGGACCCGTGGATTGAATTCACTGTGAATGGCTTGGCGACTGGCAATATGGTTTTCAGCTCCTTTACGGGCTTAACATAATTTTTTGCCGCGCCTGTATCAATTAACATTTTTCGTGTTTTCCCAGCCAACCGTCTTTCAATGAACGGCAGCCGGGAGCGTTCCCTAAAAAATGGACAGAGTCGCCTTGAGCGTACTCTTCCTCACTGTCGATTTCTTCGACAGCAGCATTCGCAGCTTTTTCGTATGCTATTTTTTGTTCCTGGGAATCTTCTTGGACAACGTTGTTAAGACGTTTCCGCCTTGGTCCTGTTTGTCGCTCTGAGGAGTTTTTCCTCTTAGGGGCATTTGAATCATTGGGTTGGTTCTGATTGTATTCGGTACGCTGTCTGAATTTGGAGGAAGTGTCTATCTCCATTGGCTGTGGGGCTTGTGCTTGGCTATCTTTGTTCGGTTGCTCCTGTGGAGCGTCTTTCTTGCGCTTGTAGTGAGGGTTTCGATCTTGACCATGGTCTTCCTTGTTATTTCTGTTTGGTTTGCCATATTGTCTGTGCTTGCTGTATTCAGCTGCTTGGTATCGTTCCTTAACTACTTTAGCGTATGAATTCGCGAACACGCTCCTCTCTATGCTGGCTTCTGCTTCTATGGCGAGAGCTAGTGCAGAGGGCAAGTCTTTGGGTTGCGCTGGGAACACAACACCTCTGAGTTGTTTCCTCAGGCCCGAAATAAAAGTGTGTAAGGCGTCGGCTCTAACTTCCGCGTTAAGCAAATCAGCGCCTTCCTGTTCGTGTGACATGACAATCTTATTAGTTACCAGCGTCAGTTTCTTTTCAACCTCGTCGTAGTACTGCATAAGTGTCATTTCAATATGGCTTCGAAATTCAACACTGTGTTATAGGAGACAAGTAAAGCTCCGGCAGGCCCTGTGACCTTGTTTCTTAGAATGGCTACTGCTTGGTAGTGTTCGCTACTACCGTCGAAAGGCTTGAAAAGTTCGTATGCGTTCATTGCTGCTTGTCTCCAAGCAACATATTGGTCTTGCGCACCAGAAAAGTCTGGTACAGATTTTATTATGTCGAGTTTTATTTCGCATTTAACACCTGGAACTACTGTTACTTTTTGGTAGGAAACGACCGTTGGCGTTTTCACTTGTAATTTCTGTATTTCTTGGGTTAACGAATTTATCTGAACCTGTTGTTGTGACATTGCCGATCTAACGGCATTTTCAATGAGAGCTTGGACTTGAGCAGGTTCCATGGTGTCGCTTATCTGTTCCTCCGGGCACCAACCAGTCTGTTCGTTATCTAAACTGTCTTCGCTGTCGTATTCGGTCTTAATTTCCCTATAGTTGTTCACCCAGCTCATTGGTTGACCTCAACACCTGCATGAAATTATCTCGACGGAATAGAGTGCTTAATGCCACAAGCAATGGTTTTTTATTTTTAGTAAAGGTATGCAATGATTTTATTAAAAGTATGCAATGGTTTTTACTAAAAGTATGCAATGGTTTTTACTAAAAGTATGCAATGGTTTTTATCAAAGGTATGCAATGGTTTTTATTAAAAGTATGCAATGATTTTTTTCTCGGCAGATAGTAAAAATATGCAGGGGTTTTTTTTTCTTTTCTTTTTTTTTTTTTGAATTCACTTGACAACTACGGAAGCCTTGCAGCAATACGTTTGCAGTTTTGAGAAATGGGCTGCCAAATGGAACATAGGCGTCAACAGCAGCAAATGTGCAAATGTCACTTTTACTACGAGAACAATGTCATGTAGTGGCATAACAATGCTGGGCTCCACCCTTACACACAAGAGATCCCATAAGTATTTAGGTGTTGTACTGGACAGGGAACTCAATTTCCAAGCCCATACAACAATGGTTCGGCAGTCAGTGATGGCAAAATCCAAAAAGATGGCGTGGCTACTTGCTCCGAGGAATAAACTATCATTATACAGCAAAGTCACCATATATAAATCCATTTTAAGCCCTATGTGGAGATATGCTCTACAAATTTATGGCATTGCGGCAAAGTCAAATATAAATAAAATTAGGGTAGCCCAATCAAAAATACTAAGGCAAATATGCAACGCCCCATGGTATATTCGAAATAGGGACATCGAAAGAGATTTGAAGGTTCCTAAAGTGGGCGATGTTATGCAGCTTCAGGCATCTAAATATTTTGAACGAGTTGGTGGTCATCCTAACGCGCTAGCCAGACGTCTAATTACCAGACCCAGAAAGAGAAGACTCAAAAGGTGCCATCCATTGGATCTCCCTACCAGATTTCTCCATTAACATGTAAATAATTTATATGTACATATGCTTCACCTGTGATTGTTTGTTCTTTCCTTTTGTTGCCACAAAAGGTAACAGAAAACTTGTTTAAACAAAATATATACATTTTAAAAAAAAAAAAAAAAAAAAAAAAAAAAAAAAAGTCATCGGTTATCGATAGCTAACGTCAGACGTCAGAGAAAATATTTTTTTTTTTTTTTTTGACAAAAAAAAAAAAAAATTAAATTTTTGTGCGAAACGCACTGTTATACCTTTAATTCTTCGTGCTGAGCCAATTTCAGCACGGAAACTACTTTTAGCCTCTGCAAGCGGGGGCGGCATCCAGATACGGTTTACTGCAATATTAAAGCAGTCTCAAGCGGTTCAGCCCGCGCCCCTCGCCCCGCGCCTAGCGCAAGCGAGAGGTTGACCTGGAGTTATTTCGTTGTAAGCAAATATTGAAAACTGCTGCATTATGAATGATGATAAGCTGATGCCGGCGCATAGCGTGATGAAAAATATTGCTGGACCAGCTTCTACATTGCGTGCAAGTTTGGCCAGAGATATACGAATGGCTTTTGACAACAGTGACAATTGTACAATTGCAACAACAACAAGTACAACTACAACATGCACTATAACTTTTTCCACTGGAAGCATGCAGTCAAACTACACAACGGCAACGACTACAGCTGGGAACATATGTTCTGTTACTGGCTCTGCGGATACGTAAAAGCTCTCGTAAAAACAATTGTATGTATCAAGCGCCTAAACAAAAAAGGGTAGAAAAGTCATCAAAAACTATAAGGAAAAATAAACCAATTCAACATCATCCGAACATTGGTCAAATCATTAAGGCTTCTGCTGGCACTTCGGCAGTAATGCGAAATAACCGTTTTGCTGAGCTTGCTGAGGAAGCAGAATTAGTTATGGATCTTGACGATGAAATCCAACATGAGCAAGCGCAAACCATCCAACAAACTACCCAGAATGATAAAGAGGAAAGCAAACTACCCAAACCTCCAGCTATTTGTGTTCCGCAAGTGAGCAAAATGAATGCGCTGGAAGATGCACTGAGTTCTGTCATTACAGCTGATGATTATGATATTCGTACATCTAGGTCAGGAGTCTCTCGCATATACACAAAAAATCCAAACGCATTTCGGGCAGTTGTTAATATGCTGACCAAACAAAATTGCGAATTTTGGCATCACCAGCTTAGGGAAAATGCTCCATTCAGAGTAGTCGTTAAAGATCTGCACCCTAATGTATCGAAAGATCTCATAGAACGGGCATTTAATGATAAGAACTTAACAGTTCTAAATATCTACTGTCCCAGAAAGCGTGATTGGCGCAATATTGAAATAAACGTAGAGGATGATGAAGAACTCAACAATGCGAAAACAAGGCAAAATATGTTTTTCGTAAATTTGCAGAAGACGCCCAATGTTGCAAAAAGCGCTAGAAATAACGCAAGTCAGAAGACATAGAGTGACAGTGTCAAAGGCGCAACACTCTAAAGATCTTGTGCAGTGCTTTAGGTGCCAAGATTACGGACACACGAGAAACTACTGCCTTAAAAATCCAGTTTGTGGAAAATGCTCAGGAGACCACCTTACAAGCTCCAGACAATGTAGATTGAACTCTAGCGACACATCTATTTGCGCAAACTGTGGAGATAACCACTTCTCTAGCTTTAAAGGCTGTCCAGTAAGGATCGAGCTTAGCAAAAAACTTAAACCGGCTGCAAGAATGCGCAAAACAGGATTGATGAACATGCAAGATACACACACACAATTTATCCCAAATGCAACCGTAAGGAGTGGTATCTCGTATGCTGATATGTTGAAGCCAAAAGATGCCAAGCCCCAGAGCAAGCCTACAAGCAATTATATGGCTAGCTCAGAATTTAGCAGTAAACTAAACGTGTTAGAAAAGGCGATAAATGATTTGAATAACAGAATGGACCAAATGTTCAAACTAATCCAGGATACGATCGAGGCAAACAAAGCCTTTAGAGACCTGGTGCAGAAATTCCTTTCCAAATGATGGAACCAACGATAAAAGTCGGATTATGGAACGCACGAGGATTGGTCAAAAACAATGAATTGAGACATTTTCTTAGTGCTAATGCAATAGATGTCATGTTGTTGACAGAGACACACATACGTCCAGGCCTAAAAGTGTTTACACCAGGATATGAACAATATTTTGCGAATCATCCTAGTGACACTGCGAAAGGTGGCTCTGCAGTCTTCATAAGATCAAGAATTCTCCATTTTGGAAATAAACCTGTGTCATACATTAATAGGCAGATAGCTAGTGTGAGTCTTCCCACAAAAACGGGGACCATAAATATTTCTGCAGTTTATCTGCCCCCAAATCAAATATGGAGTACCGATGAGTTTAAACAATTGCTGACATCCTTGGGTGACCGATTTATTGCAGGCGGAGATTTTAATGCAAAACATCCATGGTGGGGAAACATAAGGACATGCAGTCGAGGAAAAAGATTGCAGGAGGCTATAAGGAGTGGTACGTGGCAGATTCTTGCTACTGGAGAACCAACATTCTTTTCGTACAATTCTCAACTTGCTCCCAGTGCACTCGACTTTTTCATTTACAACGGGATTGCCTCTACTAAGCTGTCTGTGCTATTACATCATGATTTGTCATCGGATCACTTGCCGGTTGTAGCTACACTGACTAAAGAACCACAATTTAAGGCCAAAAAACAATGCATTCTTCCACCTGGATCAAACATCAAGGCATTCAGAACAAATATGGAGAGCAGAATTAACCTCAATATGGAAATTAACACCCCAGAGGATATAGAAGATGCTATCAGTATCTTTATGAGTAGCATAAAAATAGCTGCATCTTGTTCTGCTCCAAAAGCTCCAAGGCAACGACATCAGCCTCAGCTTCCAACAAATTTAGTTGCTCTTCTGCGCATTAAAAGAAAGCTAAGGAAGGAATATACGAGAACGGGAGACTCACGTGTTAATCAAATTTATAAAAGAATAGCTAATCGGGTTCAAAAAGTTCTTTTCAATGCTAAGCAGGATCAAATTAACGGAATTCTAGAGGATGCTAGTCCAGATGCATCTACAAAATACTCCCTATGGAAACTCACAAACCGGTTCAAAAGACAGACAATTCCAAAAGCAGCAATCAAAGATTTGTCCGGCAGGTGGTGCTACACTAGTCAGCAAAAAGCTGAGTCCTTTGCTGACGCTTTGGAAGATAGATTTGTGCCGTTTAACTACACTGATGACGTCACACGAAAGGCTGTCGAGCTTCGTCTGAACACGCCGTTTCAAATGACCCTGCCTACAAAGCCAGTTACGCTGCAAGAAGTGGAGCGGTTTATCAAAAAGGTTAAGAATAAAAAATCGCCTGGTGAGGATCTTCTGGATAATAAAACGCTGAAGCTTCTTCCTAAAAAAGCGGTGCTGTTCATAGTTTTGCTACTAAACAGCATCCTTCGTATAGGACATTTTCCAAACGTTTGGAAGACTGCTCTGATCACTATGATCCCAAAACCAGAGAAGAGTCCGCTAGAGGTAGATGGCTATAGGCCAATAAGTCTTCTCCCCTCCTTGGGCAAATTGGCCGAAAGAGTAATTTTGGACAGGATACTGAAAATCGAAATAGTGGCTCAAAGAATTCCAGAATGGCAATTTGGCTTTCGAAAAAGCCATGGCACACCAGAGCAACTCCACAGAGTCGTAAACTTTGCCTTGGATGCTATGGAACATAAAAAATATGCAGTGGCGGTATTCATGGATATTAAACAAGCGTTTGATAGAGTGTGGCATGATGGATTACGCTTTAAATTAAAAGGCATCCTACCCCCCAGTTATTCCAGCTAGTCAGCAGCTTTCTGACGAACAGAAGCTTCAGTGTTGTCGTTGATGGTGAAAAATCAACCAAACGGCCGATATGCGCAGGCGTCCCACAAGGTAGTGTCCTTAGTCCAACATTGTACTCGCTGTTCACTGCGGACATGCCAACGAACAGGAATATAATCGGCATTAATGAAAAAAATGTTCTGGTAGCTACTTATGCGGACGACACGGCAGTGATGACAAGAAGCTCAAAAATTCGTAAAGCCACAAATTCCTTGCAGCAGTACGTGAGCAGCTTTGAGGACTGGGCACGAAAATGGAACATTGGCATCAACGGCAGCAAGTGTGCAAATGTAACATTTTCTACAAGGCCAGCGAGTTGTGGTAAGATTGATATGCAATTTGCTACACTGCAACACAAAGGATCTCACAAATATCTCGGAGAAGTGCTGGATAGAACGCTCACCTTTAAGACGCACACAACAATGGTGCAAAAATCAATAATGGCTAAGGCCGGGAAAATGGCGTGGCTTCTTTCACCATCAAACAAACTATCACTGCGTAATAAGGTTACCATTTATAAGTCGATTCTATGTCCTATATGGAAATATGCGCTGCAGATTTATGGAATTGCAGCAAAGTCAAACTTAAATAAAATAAGAGTGGCCCAAGCGAAAATTCTCAGGAGAATCAGTAATGCCCCGTGGTACATGCGCAACAGAGACATAGAAAGAGACTTAAAGGTTCCCAAAGTTGGCGACGTTATCCAGAAAGTAGCTGAGAACTATCTAAGCAGAGTAGCAGATCATCCAAACCCCCTTGCCTGTCCGTTGGGCGCCAGTTAATTAATTATCCTGCTATCCCGCGTAGTTGCTGGTCACGTTCCAATGTAGGCGGAGCTTCCGGTCCAAGTTGAGGTGTGTAATCCAGGTCAGGCGGCCGGTCCAAGTTGGGACACTGATAGATAACAGTTAGGATGATTATGTTGGAGGACTTGACTTCGTCCCCTTTGGTGATTACTGTCCTTGTGGATCAGCAATGTATTTTAATAAGTGTAAGATATCGGCGATGTGCCGGAGTACGATTGTAAGACTGTAGTCTCCTTTATTCAAAATCAAACTAAAACTAAAGACAAAGGCAAAGCATAATTCTACCCTGGAAGCCAATGCATCGCGCCATCACGCCACAGTCGACATGCCGACTCAGCATTCTAAGCGTCCAGCACTTCAACATAAGCAACGACACATGATCGCTGCTGATTGTTGTTAGTGTAGAGCACTGAACTCATAATTCGGCGTGTCAGCATTGTTTATGTAATCTTACTTAGTTGCTATGGAATTTAGTGTGTTAACTTGTATACAAAATGTAAACAACTTCGTTTTTCTTTTTTTTCGTATGGAAAATCCTCACTTCTGTGAGTACGGGGTCTTTTACAGTCGCCTCGCTCGACTGTAGCCATTCTTGCACGTTTTTATACCCGTTACTCGTAGAGTAAAAGGGTATATTGTATTCGTTGGAATGTATGTAACAGGGAGAAGGAGACATGGCAGACCCCATAAAGTATATATATTCTTGATCAGCATGATTAGCCGAGTCGATATAGCCATGCCCGTCTGTCCGTCTGTCCGTCCGTCCGTCTGTCCGCCTGTCCGTCCGTCCGTCTGTCCGTCCGTTTGTCTGTCCGTCTGTCCGTCTGTGTGAACAAAAGGATCTCAGAGACTATAAGAGCTAGAAAGGCCCGAGTGGTCGCAAACGAAAGATAAAATGCCCAAGCAGTACAAGTTTGTTTTTGTTTTTTGACACGCCCACTTTTGGGCGTTCTATGTGCATAAAAAGGTAAAAAAAGGTAAAAATAGCATGTTTTAGTATAGAAAACTTTTTTGTTAGCAATGCTATATAAACCAAACTGACACATAAAGTACACGTCTAGGGAGTACATATACTGACCAAGTTTGATCCAAATCGGACAACTATATCGTATAGCTCCCTTAGGGACAATTAGTCAAAAGTACGCTCCAATTATGAATTTATATGAATAACTTTTGCGTGGGCCAAGCAATTTTAGTGAAACTCACACAGAATATATTTGTCAATAATATAAACAGGCTGACTAAGTTTCATTCAAATCGGACGACAATATCGTATAGCTCCCATAGGGACGATCGGGAAAAAATACGCTGTAAATATGAATTTGTATGAAAATTTTCTGTATTTCCCAAGTCATCTGAATTAAAATCAATAGGGTCGATTGCCTAAATGATTGTACTATTATTATTATCATATCCCATTGTTAATAATATAATTAAACTGAGTAACGGGTATCCTAAAGTCGCGAGGCGACTATAGCATTCTTTCTTGTTTAATAAATCCTTTTTAATGTTATCATTAATTTTAATTATATATCTTTACATAATTCATTTATATAGTTAAATACTCGGGGCTATTTAGACCCCGTACTCTAAAAAAGAGTAAATGAGTCTCTTAAGTTTGTCTAAAGCGAAATGTGCATAAAAGGCAGAAGTAGTCTTTTCCGATCCCATGAAATAAATATATTCTTAATCAGCATCAACAGCCGAGTCGATTTGAATGATTTTAAATGATTTGCGATTTTGTTGCGGACTGCGTCCGACACCTCCCGGATGGGGGTGCGCACTCGCAGATCGGCCTCCACCTTGAGCACGACTGTCTTCCGAAATGCTGGGTCGCACTTCGACTCGATGACAGCCGTACACGCCTGGTCAAGGCCAAGCCGAGTGATTTGGCGAACGAGCCGTTAATACGTCTCTCCGGGGCGCATGCATCGCGGGTGTCGTAGGACTTCGACCCGTTGCCAATCCAGATTTCCGCGGTAGGCTTCAGTGCAGTGGTCCGCGACTGCAGGAGGGACGTAAGTGTAGGGGCCTGAGTTGGGATCGGCAGGCGGGCGAACCGATCGCCGGCGATCGGCGCTGGGGGCTTAATCCGCCATGTGGAGAACTGTGTGGTGTGACAGTCCACACCGACGGCATACTTCGGCGCTCCGACACGCTCCGTGGAGAGCTCATGCGCCTTACAGTTAGGGCACGCAGTTTCAAGAGCCGCCGGCACTGGCGGAGTGCGTGCACGCCGCGGGACACTCGACACCGGTACAAGTCGACCTCCCGGATGCGGGGCCTCTCCTGCCTTGCGGGCCTGGATTCAATGGCGGGCTGGAACAAGAAGGCGGAAATTCATTAGTTGGAGAAGGGACAACGGATGAGAGGATACTCAGACGCGGACACTTAGAAAATACATGTAAGGAGGGAGTTGCTGCTTCGCTATCGTGCTCATCCTGCAGCAGCATGAACTTGGCTACGGGCCGTCGGCTGGATCCACGCGAGGTCCGAACATGCAATCACAGTAGTATCACAGCAGAAGACCGAATCGAAATCCACAAACGTTCGACGTTGAGCACCCAAAGTCTGTCCCGAATTATGTTAAACCATAGAGGTAAGGCTAGAGTCGTCATAACTGGCGACTTTAACGCTTGGGCGGAGGAATCGGGCAGCCTGCACAACAATGTCAGAAAACAGTCGGTGCTAGAGGATATGCCTTCACTCAACGTTGTGTTGGTAATCAACGGAAGCCAGCACACTTTCTCAAAAGCAGGACTGGGATCAGTTATTGATCCCACTTTCATTAGTTACTCGCTATGAAACCACACTGCTTTGCAAATAAGCGACACCTATACGGCAAGTTGCCATCAGGAACTGAATACATCTAACTTCGATCTGGGCGAAAAATAATATAAGGTAGACACTTTCGCTGCATCAATGTTCTCAGCGTATTTCACTGCTCCAGGCCACTATACAAATGCCGAGCAAAGTCCACGGAGCTAATGTAGTCTATAATAACAGCCTGCAACGCAAGCATGCAGACCAGAAGGGGCTTTAAAGGCCGTCAGAAGCCGGTCTACTGGTGGACTGAGGAGATGCCGATGCCAGACGAAGATGTATTGCAGCTCGACGTTCCCTGCATCGGTCTCGGGGAAGGCCCAATTTCGAAACCAACAGACTGACATACCAAGCTAGGCGGCGGGAACTTAAAAAGGTAATAAGAAAGAGCAAGTTTCATCGGTTTCTTGAGCTGTGTGATGGCCTACAAGGTGGCTTTAAAGAAATTGAATGCGACGAAGTCTGGTCCTCCAAAGAGTGAAGTCATAATGTTGGAAATAGTCGAGGCTCTCTCCCCAGGAGTACCAACAGTGCCTCTTGCGCAACCATCGTGATCACCGACCCTGCTATCCGTGGACGCGGCAGATGTCGCAGCAGATGAATATCTAAGAGCTGCTAGCATTATACGCGAAGCTAAAGCACCAAGGCCTGATGGAATATCCAATAGAGCTCTTAGATTGGCCATATCGGAGCATCATGATAGGTTTGCGAATGCTCTTAGTCAATGCATCAAGCAGGGTGCGTTGCCAAACGCATGGAAGACGCAGAACTTGGTGCTTATCTCGAAACCCAACAAACCTTCCGACAAACCATCCTCCTACAGACCGATCTACCTCATCGACACAGCTGGCAAGTTGCTAGAGAAGATTGTTTGTAACAGGCTCGAGGCCGCAATCCAGCAAGCAGGCGACCTCTCACCAGCGCAATTTGGCTTTCGCAAGGCGCGTTCGACGATCGATGCTATATCTATGGTAACCGGCATTCCTGAGAAAGCAATAGAAGGTAGCAGATGGCGTGGCGGCAAAAAGGGGTACTGCATTGTTGTCACCCTAGACATAAAACGTAAAACGGAAGCAGTACTTATAAGCAGCAGGAAGAAAGTCGAAGTGGCACGTATCAAGCTGGATAATGCGACCACCATCGTCTCTAGTAGATCCCTACGATATGTCGAACTCTGCCGCGATCTCGCCATGCTCGAAACAGCCACTTTCTATGCACAACATCAGCTCAGGGTCTGCGTTCCCTTGACTAAACGCATATGGATATATACCTGCTACATGCCACCCAGCTGGAACCTTCAAGAATTTGCAGCCGAACTAGACGAGCTGCTGGAGGATGCGCGCACCCCCACGCCAACGTTAATAGCAGGTGATTTCAATGCTTGACCGACTGAGAGGCAATCCCCGTCTACCAACGCGAGAGGGAAGTTGCTGCTGGAATCTCTTGGTAGCCTCAACCTGGTGCTGCTAAATAAAGGAAGCAAACAAACGTTCAGCAGAGGGAGACTTAGCTCGATAGTGAACCTGAAATTTGCTTCGCCCCAGCTGGCGAGGGTAGCTACATGGTAAGTTAGTGATTTGTGTACGGCCAGCGACCATATGGCTTTCTATTGGCCCTCAAAAGACATATTCCTCAGACTTACAGGCAGTCTAGCAGGCGGTATAGGCCCGGTAAGAGCTACAAGATT
>JAEIGM010000537.1:0-20899 GCA_018903735.1 Drosophila cardini
ATTTATAATTCTACCCGTTACTCGTAGAGTAAAAGGGTATATTGTATTCGTTGGAATGTATGTAACAGGGAGAAGTATGTAAGAAGAAGAAGCATGTCAGACCCCATAAAATATATATATTCTTGATCAGCATGACTAGCCGAGTCGATATAGCCATGTCCGCCTGTCCGTCTGTCCGTCTGTGTGAACAAAAGGTTCTCAGAGACTATAAGAGCTATAAAGGCCCGAGTGGTCGCAAACGAAAGATGAAATGCCCAAGCAGTACAAGTTTGTTTTTGTTTTTTGACACGCCCACTTTAGGGCGTTCTATGTGCATACAAAGGTAAAAACAGGTAAAAATAGCATGTTTTAGTATAGAAAACTTTTAGTTAGCAATGCTATCTAAACACAGAAAGAACACGTATAATGAGTACATATACTGACCGAGTTTGATCCAAATCGGACAACTATATCATATAGCTTCCATAGGGACAATCGGTCAAAAATACGCTACAAATATGAATTTATATGAATAAATTTTGCGTTGGCCAAGCAATCGAAGTGAAACTTACACAGAATATATCTGTCAGTAATATAAACATATTGACTAAGTTTCATCCAAATCGGACAACTATATCGTATAGCTCCCATAGGGACAATTGGTCAAAAACACGCTCCAAATATGAATTTATATGAATAACTTTTGCGTTGGCCAAGCAATCTTAGTGAAACTCACACAGAATATATCTGTCAATAATATAAACATATTGGCTAAGTTTCATCCAAATCGGACAACTATATCGTATAGCTCCCATAGGGACAATCGGTCAAAAATACGCTACAAATATGAATTTGTATGAAAATATTTTGTATTTCCCAAGTCATGTGAATTAAAATCAAAAGGGGCCGATTACCAAAACGATTGTACTATTATTATTATTATATCCCATTGTTAATAATATAATTAAACTGAGTAACGGGTATCCTAAGGTCGCGAGGCGACTATAGCATTCTTTCTTGTTTTTGTTTATAGTCAATTCTTGCTTCACAGGATTCTAGATATTCTTCACCTAGTTGAATATCATAATTGTCAGAAAAGTTGTGTAAATAAAATATTTGATTAGTAGGACAAAGCTTAGTAGGTGCAAAAGATATGTAATTTTTTATTTGAACAATGCTATTTATTGTTTGTACATTTAATTGGCAAGGTTTGATAGGAAAATTTAGAATGTTATGTTTAATTAGATTGATGGACGAACCTGTGTCAATTGCACAGTTAAAATGTTGCCCATTCAATTCTAATCTGATGAAGGGATTTTTAGACCCCGTACTCTAAAAAAGAGTATAGGGGTCTATTAGGTTTGTCTGAAGCGAAATGTGCGTAACAGGTAGAAAGACGCTTTTGCGACCCCATAAAGTATATATATTCTTGATCAGCATCAACAGCCGAGACGATATAGCAATGTCCGTCTGTCTGTCTGTCTGTCCGTCCGTCTGTTTGATCACCTGGATCTTTTAAACTACAAAAGCTAGAGCCACCAAATTTAGAATGAAAATCCGTCTGCTTCGCGAGCAGATCAAATTTATTTCAAATCTTTGCCACGCCCCTTACCGCCCCCGCAAATTGTAAAAAACTATGGTCACCTAGGAAAAAATTGATGTTTTAAGCGAATATCTCAGTAACTATAGCACTTAGGAGTAACATTTTTGCTATACAGGTTGCTAGAGACAGCACAAATGCATTGTCATTAAAATTTTTGGACGGCCACTCCCCGTTTTTCTACAAGAATGAAATAATTTTTAAACTTCAATGCCATTTTTAAGGCATATGCACTTATCGTACGGTATTGTAATTTCAAATTCGTTTGGAGACAAAGTATCACAAACTATGCTGAAAGTTGCATCTAAATCGGACAATAAACAAAAGAGCTAGACATGTAAGAAAGTTGATAATTGAACGCAATGCCAATGCATGTGTGCGAGCGATATAGAAACATACAAACATGTGAGCGAACGTTTTCGCTGCTTCCTAGCGGCAGCGCTTCAAGCGAATGCTGGCCGTGCCAACCAATTGTGTATGTATTACATATACACACATACATCTGTGCGTGCATACTTATAATGTCAAATGTATATGTGTGTGTATACATACAATCAGATGTTTTTGTTTTAACGTGTTTTATTGCAAGTATCAATTGATATACTTGGATACCGATTTTAGTAAATGATCGGGAATAAATTGCATTGAGTATTCTACGGTCGGGCGTGCTCGACTGTACTTTTCTTTCTTGTTAGACCCCGTACTCTTAAAAAGAGTAGAGGGGTCTATTAAGTTTGTCTGAAGCGAAATGTGCCTAACAGGCAGAAGGAGGCGTGGCAGACCCCATAAAGTATATATATTCTTGATCAGCATCAACAGCCGAGTCGATATAGCAATGTCCGTCTGTCCGTCTGTCCGTCTGTCCGTATGAACACCTGGATCTTTTAAACTACAAAAGCTAGAGCCACCAAATATAGAATGAAAGTCCGTCATTATGTCAGGCAGATCAAGTTTATTTCAAATCTTTGCCACGCCCCTTACCGCCTCCGCAAATTGTAAATAACTATGGTCACCTACAAAAAAATTGATGTTTTAAGCGAATATCTCAGTAACTATAGCACTTAGGAATACCATTTTTGGTATGTAGGTTGCTAGAGACAGCATAAATGCATTGTCATTAAAATTTTTGGACTGCCACGCCCCGTTTTCCCACAAGAATGAAGTAATTTTTAAACTTCAATGCCATTTTTAAGGCATTTGCACTTATCGTACGGTGTTGTAATTTGAAATGTGTTTGGAGACAGAGTATAACAAACTATCCTGAAAGTTGAATACAAATCGGACAATAAACAAAAGAGCTAGACACGTAACAAAGTTGACAATTGCACGCAATGTCAATGCATGTGTGCAAGCGAGACAGAAGCATATAAACATGTGAGCGAACGTTTTCGCTGCTTGTGTATCGACAGCGCTGCCTACGGACGATGCACGCACATGTATGCATACGATATGTAATATATCGATATTCAATACGATATGTACTTGCGATACGATATGTCATATATCGATATTCAATACGATATGTAATTATAATTGCGATATGATATTGAATGCGACAATTGGTCATTATGTCGATATCTATATTGTCTGTTATAGATAATATCGATATCGAACGCGTAATGTGATATTTTAATTAATAACGATATCGGTATTTTCTTGGCAATTCACATCCCTATTACAAGCTGATGTTTTTGTTTCAAAGACTTTTATTGCAAATACTATCCATTGTAATACTCCAATATAGATTAATGAATATAATGCCGACAATATTATTAACTTTATTTTTCATTTCAAATTAAATTAAAAGTATTCATTTTGAATTATAATACGAGATTTGTTTTTACGCAAAACATAATTTTAAAACAAGGCATGTAAGGAAATCTAATTATGTATATGGACATATATATATATATATTTATGTATATATATATATATGTACATATATAAAATAGGAATCAATCAGGTTCTTCTTCATTTTCTTTTTTGTATGGAAAATGCTTACTACACAGGTTGGTAGCCAATGATTGGCATTGGTATGAGTACGGGGTCTTTAACAGTCGGCACGCTCGACTGTAGCCTTTCTTACTTGTTTTTTATGTAAACTGGTTCATCATCCTTCAATCTTAGATTTTGTTTGAAGAAGTTATTGGTAGTGATTAGTTCGGTTTCGAGTCCGAATACGTCACTAAACTGGGTGCATAGATTAGTTAATTCGTTTTTGAATTGTGGTGGAAATTTTTAGCTAGTTGAGATAAGACAGTTTTTTCTCTATTTTCTGGACTGTTTTGAACTATGTCGTAGTTCGAAAGTGGTTCATATGACAAATTTTTAATGTCTACTACTTGATCGATACTGGTTGTATTCAGTAATCGGACAAATGCATTTTTGGTTGTTGCAACTGTGTTTGCAACGTAAATGCCTTTTTTAATTTCCTGATTTGGAAGTAGTACACTATCTTCATCTGATGATAGGTGAATTTTTCTGACTACTTGGGATCTTGCTGGTAGAATAATGGAATTGTTACCAGAACTGTATGTTATTGGAACATAATTTGGGAAATTTAGATTATTCGGACTCATTATGAGCCAATCTTCATTTGGTTTAAAATCTAGCTGGCAATTGAATTTCATAATGAAGTCCATGCCTATTATTCCATCACAAGGAATTGCGAAATGCAAATCTACTAAGTGAAAATCGTGTGGAATTATGTATTTACCTGTCTGTTTCTCTATTGAAATTAGTCCTTTAGAGAGTATTATGTCTTGGCCTATGCCTTGAATATTGATCTTATTTATTTGGATATCATGAAAGATATCAGAATCTTCCTTTAACAGAGATATGTCTGCACCAGTATCTATTAAGAATAAAACTTATTTATTAGTCTTCACATTGAAAAAGTCTACAAATATATTCAAACTAAGATTGATGGTATGAACCGCATAATTTCCTACTGTTGAACATCTGAGGGTTGTTGGGAGTTTCCCTGATTGTTCTGGGTTACTCTAACATTGTTAGTATTGTTATTATTTTGGTAATTTCGGCCTCGGTTGGAATTGTTGTTTCCATTTCCTCGGCCTCTATGGTGATTGTTGTATTGATTACCATAGTTATAATTTCCTCTGTTTTGGTAGTTACCATTGCCTCTACCACGATAGTTACCACGGTTGTTACTACCGCGGTAGTGGTTATTACCTCTTTTAGAGTACATCACTGTATTCACACTACCAGTAAGTCTTGTACCAGTATGGATGTATGCACTAAGTGCAGCATCCATGGTAGTGAAAATACCAGACTCCATAACGGTTTTAACACTTTCGTGACTAGTTTTACTAATCATGGTGTTAATGGCGTCTGAAGTGCTGATCGCGTCAGCATTTTCAGATGGTATACCTTGGTCAATATAAGCAGCTTCAAGAAGCTGTCGCAGATTTTCTAGTTCAGTTGTGAACTGAGTGGTTGTTATGCCTTTCTGCGTTAAAGTGTCTAATTTCGCCTTTATGTTGGCGGGTGTTTCACCGACAACTACGGCTTTTAATTTTGCAATGATTCCATCTATTGTGGTCTCATTTTTTATTTTATTGATTGCTGTTCCCGTTATTTTTGATGTAATTTACTCTATGGCAATTTCCTCATAATTTCCCTTTGTTAGGTTGACAAGTCTTAATGCCGTTAAGAATTTTTCAAGACGGTTTTTCTTTCCGTCAAATTCTGGGACTGCTTGTGCAATTTCCCTAATATATGCCCCCCGGGCAGCGACTGTGTCGGTCATTATGAGGCTGTCATCGGCACTTTCTTCGCTTTCTAATAAAATATTTTTGGAATCCAGTGTGATGACAGCAGGGATTTTTAGATTTGTTAAATCTTCTTCGTCTAATTGAATATCCCCAGTCCGAACTTCAAGGTTTTCATTGAGTTCCAACTTTGCAGGTGTATTCAAAATAGAAGGTAGGGTTATAGTTAAATTATGCTTGTCTTTAACTGTTTTGATATTATTTCTCAGTTCTGTTAGCAACCTTGATGTTTCTGATCAATGTTCATCGGTTAATACATCTTTATGTTGATATGTCAATAATCGAGCTTCGTTAAAGCTGTCGATCAATGTTATGGAGTGGTTATTAACTGTATCTATATGCGTTTGTCTATTTTGCGTTAGACATTTATATGCTTTATCAAATGTTGTTTTAAAATATTGGATAAGCTCAGAAAGTTCTGGCCATTCCATAATATTGACAAGCTATTTATACCCGTTACTCGTAGAGTAAAAGGGTATATTGTATTCGTTGGAATGTATGTAACAGGGAGAAGGAGGCATGGCAGACCCTATAAAGTATATATATTCTTGATCAGCATGACTATCCGAGTCGATATAGCCATGTCCGTCTGTCCGTCTGTCCGTCCGTCCGTCTGTCCGTCTGTGTGAACAAAAGGATCCCAGAGACTATAAGAGCTAGAAAGGCCCGAGTGGTCGCAAACGAAAGATAAAATGCCCAAGCAGTACAAGTTTGTTTTTGTTTTTTGACACGCCCACTTTAGGGCGTTCTATGTGCATACAAAGGTAAAAACAGGTAAAAATAGCATGTTTTAGTATAGAAAACTTTTTTGTTAGCAATGCTATCTAAACCAAATTGACACAGAAAGTACACGTCTAGGGAGTACATATACTGACCAAGTTTGATCCAAATCGGACAACTATATCGTATAGCTCCCATAGGGACATTTGGTCAAAAACACGCTCCAAATAAGAATTTATATGAATAACTTTTGCGTGGGTCATGCAATTTTAGTGAAACTCACACAGAATATATTTGTCAATAATATAAACATGCTGACCAAGTTTCATTCAAATCGGATGTCTATATCGTATAGCTCCTATAGGAACGATCGGGTAAAAATACGCTGTAAATATGAATTTGTATGAAAATTTTCTGTATTTCCCAAGTCATCTGAATTAAAATCAATAGGGTCGATTGCCTCAACGATTGTACTATTATTATTATCATATCCCATTGTTAATAATATAATTAAACTGAGTAACGGGTATCCTAAAGTCGCGAGGCGACTATAGCATTTTTTCTTGTTTGTTTTTCAAGAATATTCTGGATTATTGTTTGTGCTGCGCAAATTTAAATTTTGTCCAAGTCATTTGCTTGGCTCATGTATCTTTTCTTTAGGCATTTGTTATGCAGTTTATACATTTAACAAAAACAATTTGCACACATTATAACAACTATGATTACCAGTAGTTTATTTGGGAATTCTAAGTCTATGTTGTTTCATTCAACTTTATTTATAACGTTAGCAGTGGAATCTACTGCTTTAACGTCTAATAACCCCATTTTGGAGTTCTGTTTAGAATTATGATTTGAGTCAATAAAAAAATCTTCGGAAAATTTACTTATTGCATTACTATTCATAAATAAACAACTTTTCTGCCTATGCCTTTAATTAAATAAAATTTTTTTTTTTTTTTTTGTCAAAACAAATTTGCGCTGTAACAACAAATGTTATTCTGTGCAGCTGCCGACCATTGCATTCGTTGTTAGTTTTTCCCAGGTTAATGGTCTACTTACTATCTTTTTAGACCCCGTACTCTAAAAAAGAGCAGAGGGATCTATTAAGTTTGTCTGAAGCGAAATGCGCGTAACAGGCAGAAGGAGGCGTGGTCGACACCATAAAGTATATATATTCTTGATCAGCATCAATAGCCGAGACGATATAGCGATGTCCGTCTGTCCGTCCGTCTGTATAAACACCTGGATCTTTTAAACTACAAAAGCTAGAGCCACCAAATTTAGAATGAAAATCCGTCTGCTTCGCGAGCAGATCAAGTTTATTTCAAATCTTTGCCACGCCCCTTACTGCCCCCGCAAATTGTAAAAAACTATGGTCACCTAGGAAAAAATTGATGTTTTAAGCGAATATCTCAGTAACTATAGCACTTAGGAGTACATTTGTGGTATACTGGTTACTAGAGACAGCACAAATGCATTGTCATTAAAATTTTTGGACTGCCACTCCCCGTTTTTCCACAAGAATGAAATAATTTTCAAACTTCAATGCCATTTTTAAGGCATATGCACTTATCGTACGGTATTGTAATTTCAAATTCGTTTGGAGACAAAGTATCACAAACTATGCTAAAAGTTGCATCTAAATCGGACAATAAACCAAAGAGCTAGACACGTAACAAAGTTAACAATTGCACGCAATGTCAATGCATGTGTGCAAGCGAGACAGAAGCATATAAACATGTGAGCGAACGTTTTCGCTGCTTGTGTAGCGACAGCGCTGCTCCCGGACGATGCACGCACATGTATGCATACGATACGATTTATCATATATCGATATTCTATACAATAGTAATTATAATTGCGATATGATATCGAATGCGATATTCGGTCATTATGTCTATATCTATAGTGTATTTGAATTCAGTTGTTAATAATATCGATATGATTTGATGTGATATTTTAATTAATATAGATATTAGCATTTTCTTGGCGATTAGCATCCCTGTTACAAACTGATGGTTTTGTTTCAAAGTGTTTTATTGCAAATACTATATATACATTTTATATAATCTAAATCTAAATTATATATATATACACTACGTAATCATATAGTTAAATACTCGCGACTGCTTTTCGTCTGCGTTAATAAATAAATAAATAAAATAAAATATAAAACACAATGAATGATTTTCCCTGGCTTTTTCGGTAGTATATTTTTGTCTTGTCATTTAAATTAATGCCAAAAGATTTAAACTAACATATGTCAGAATTACAAAACATGTAAAATACCATTTGAAGCGATGACATCTAGTCAAAATAAGAAAATATGAAAGTAAGGGAAAGTCTTGGAAATGGTACCATACACACAATGTGTTAGTTTTGTTGCAATCGCTCAACTAAAACTTCATGTCTCCTAGGCCCCCTATTTTTTAATCTCTTTATAAATGACCTTCCTTCCTCACTAGCCCATAGTCGCATACTTATGCATGCCGATGACGTGAAATTATTATTGTCTTATAAGGATCCCCCAGATCATACGCTTCTTCAAGATGATTTAAATTCTATGCACAACTGGTGTTTAACTAATCACTTGAACCTACATTTTTCTAAATTCGTGTTTATGACTTTTGCCAGGGTGACTCCTTACCCAACTATTACATTGACAATATACCTTTAAAACGTATATTGTCAGTCGATGACCTCGGTGTTCTTTTTGATAATAAATTAAGTTTCACACATCATATTTCCACTGTAGTTAATAAAGCTAAGGAAACTCTTGCGTTTATTAAACGCTGGTCTAAAGAATTTAATGATCCATTTGTCACCAAACTTCTTTTCACATCCCTTGTCCGTCCCATTCTTGAGTATTGTTCATGTGTCTGGTCTCCTCAACATGCTCACAGTCAAGCTTTAATTAAGTCAGTGCAGAAGCAGTTTTTACTCTTCGCGCTTCGAGGACTTAATTGGGACCCTAATCTTCGCCTTCCATCTTATACTAACAGACTCTTGCTTCTGAATCTGCCATCCCTTAGTAATCGGAGAAGAGTTCTTGGAGTAATCTTCCTCCATAAATTAATAATCTGTGATATCTGCTCCCCATCTCTTCTAGAATGCCATTAATTTAATATTCCCACCAGGACCACTAGGTACTACATCCCCTTATCTCTTCCTTATCTTAAAAGCCACCTTCGATCTCTGCCTTTTATCAACAGGAGGAGGAATGAAGTACCCCCCCCCCTCTCATCCCACCCCTTTAATAAAAAATATAAAAAAAAATCCTTTTTTTTCCCCCCCCCCCCCCCTTCCGTCCAAAAAATTAAAAAAAAAAAAAAAAAAAATAAAAATTTAACTTTTTTTACGAAAATATCTGCAGCAGGGGAAACCAAATAAAACAAACAATGTGGAGAAAACCCAGAAAAAAATAAAATTAATAATATTTAAAATTCACGCCTCCCTTTCCCCCAATATCAAAAATAATTTTAAAAATTAATTATTTTTTTTTGGGTTTTTTTCAATTTTTTTTATTATATATAATTTTATTTTAAAAGAAGTGAAAAAAAAAAAAAAAATACAAAAACTTGACAATGAACAAAAGAATTAGACACGTAACAAAATTTATAATTAAATGCCAACGTCTTTTACTTTTACTCGAGCACGCCCGACCGTAGAATACTCTCTGCAATTTATTCCCGATCATTTAATAAAATCGGTATCCAAATATATCAATTGATACTTGCAACAAAACACGTTGAAACAAAAACATCTGATTGTATGTATACGCACACATATACATTTGACATTATAAGTATGCACGCACATATGTATGTGTGTATATGTAATACATACACAATTGGTTGGCACAGCCAGCATTCGCGGGCAGCGAAAACGTTCGCTCATGTTTCTGTCTCGCTTGCACACATGCAGTGAAATCGCGTTAAATTATAAACTTTGTTACGTGTCTAGCTCTTTTGTTTATAGTCCGATTTATATGCAACTTTCAGGATAGTTTGATATAGTTTGTCTTTAATTGAATGTGAAATAACAATACTGAACGATAAGAACATATGCCTTAAAATCGGCACCGAAGTTTGAAAGTTATTTTATTTCTTGTGGGGAAAGGAGGCGTGGCAGTCCAAAATGTTAAATAACGATGCATTTATGCCGTCTCAAGGAATCCGCATACCAAAATTGGTGTTCCTAGCTGCCACCGTTACTGAGATATTCGCCTAAAACTTCAATTTTTTACGAGGTATGTCTAGTTTTTTGCTCATTGTGGGCGAATGGGGCGTGGCATCGGAAAACAGAAAGATTCTTGCATTGACTGACTTAATATCGAGTCTATACTGACAAAATTTAAACTTGTAGCTCTTACCATCTCTGAAATCTGTTTGTTCATTAGGACAGACGGACGGACGGACAGACGGACAGACAGACGGACAGACGGACATGGCTAAATCGACTCGACTTGTGATGCTGATCAAGAATATACATACTTTATGGGGTCGGGCACGCCTCCTTCTGCCTGTTACATACTCTTCACAAACCCAATATACTCTCTCTTTCAGAGAGTAAAAAAAAAAAATGAAGGTTTGAGTTTACTATCAGGGGCTATAATATGTTAGGGTGTTAAAATAAATAATAAAGGAATCGCGCAGACTCCCAAGAAGGTTCAATGGTAGGAAGTATAAATACCGCGAGGATCCAATAACAATCTTTGATCCTGCACCGAACAATTGTATAAAGTTTTTAATTTCGTTTTTCACCTGTTTTTATAATATAAGTTACCATTGGTTTGTGTTTTGGAAGCCCGGCATTCTCTTTTAGACTTTGAATAGTTGCAGTAGGGAGTCTATAAGTATATACATATATACACCGCCGTACATAAAGGAGACATATAATTAAAGACAGTGCATTTTATCGCCAATTTGGTCAACAGCTGGGGAATGATGGCTAATGTTTATGGCGTGAGTTTGGTTGATATCGCTTAACCGACACTGAAAATTTTCATACTAGGCATTTTAATCTTTTTCAACCGATTCGTCCGATTCGGATGAAATTTGGTTTGCACATGGGATTTTGTACTAAATGCATATAGGCTTAATTTGGTTTAAATAGCTCAAAATAAAATATTTTTTTCAACCGATTGTTCCTATGGGAGCTATATGAAATAGTCATCCGATCCGGCCGATTTTTACAAATGATCTGCCTGCAGAGCTATAATAATAATTTTTATGTCGCGGGAACTTAGGACAAAGCAAACCCACCCCACCCCGAAAGAGCTGGGGTGTTAAGGGGTTCCGACCACCGCTGTGAAACCGAGGGTCCACGTGTGTTTCACTGGAGACTCACATTGGCGTTCAATGCGTTGCCAGTAAGATTTTTGGGTAAAATTTTAAAGCACGAACGAAAGTTTAAAACACGGGATGTTACACGAAATTGATCCAAAATTTGTTGCAAGGGCTGGGGAAAACCCAGAAAAACCCAACAAGATCAATATGAATATACCAAAACTAACACAAAAAGATCTCTGATTTAAGGGGAAGAACGAATGGCAGAGACTCCATTCTTACTGCCCTTGGAAAGAGAAGCTTTACCCGAAAAGCGAAATCAGTAGTGCGTGTAGGAAGAGATAAAGAGATGTACTACCTAGTGGTCCTGGTGGGAATATTGAATTTAAGGCGTTTTAAAAGAGATGGGGACCAGATATCACCGATTATTAATTTATGGAGGAAGATTACTCCAAGAACTCTTCTCCTATTAGTAAGGGATGGAAGATTCAGAAGCAAGAGTCTGTTAGTATAAGATGGAAGGTGAAGATTAGGGTCCCATTTAAGTCCACGAAGAGTAAAAACTGCTTCTGCACTGACTCAATTAAAGCTTGAACATGTTGAAGAGACCAGACACATGAACAATACTCAAGAATGGGACGTACTGGGATTGTGTAAAGAAGTTTGGTGACAAATGGATCATTAAATTCCTTAGACCAACGTTTAATACACCCAAGAGTTCCCTTAGCTTTATTAACTACAGTGGAAATATGATGTGTGAAACTTAATTTATTATCAAAAAGAGCACCGAGGTCTTCGACTGACAATATAAGTTTTAAAGGTATATTGTCAATGTAAGAGTTGGGTTAGGAGTCACCCTGGCAAAAGTCATAAACAGGAATTTTGGAAAATTCCGGTTCAAGTCATTAGTTAAACACCAGTTGAGCATAGAATTTAAATCATCTTGAAGAAGCGTATGATATGGGGGATCCTTATAAGACAATAATAATTTCACGTCATCGACATACATAAGTATGCGACAATGATCTAGTGAAGATGGAAGGTCATTTATAAAGAGATTAAAAATGGGGGGCCTAGGTGACTACCCTGAGGAACTCCAGAAGTAACGAAGACAGATTTAGATATGTCTGATCTAAGCATAGCCCTTTCCTGTAAGATATGATGATATCCACAGAAGAAGGGAAGGTGGGAAGCCTAAAATGCTTAGTTTATGCAGAAGGAGAGTAAGATTTACAGAGTCAAACGCATTTCTGAAATCAGTATAGATGACATCAGCTTGCATTCAATAAAGGAAGGGCTCATTTACAACAGAGGTGAATTCCAATAAATTGGTCGAAGTCGACCGACTCTTAACAAAATTGTGTTGGGCAGGGGAGATAATTGACTTGCAGAGGTGTTGCAAAGTTGAAGTAATTATCTTTTCGAAAAACTTAGGGATTGCAACCTTTTTTATGCAGAGGGATAATGTAAGATTCTTTCCAAAAAAAGAATTGAAAGAGGTTTAATTATAGAAGAACAGCACTCTAAGCACACAACTAGGAATGTTGTCAGGCCCAGGAGAGAAGGAAGATTGTTAATGGACGAGAGCAGGCAACTATCAGAAATATAAGGGAAACCAACGCAATTGGAGGATTGGAGTTTAAACGGGGAAAATAAGTTAGTAAGTAAACTAGGCGAATACGTATATTGAAAAAAGTTAGCAAAGAGATTGGAAGCAGCCGAGTCCTCACCTAATTTAGTGGTATTGAAGAAAAATGAAAAGGGTAAAGTAGAAGATTTGCGCATAGAGTTAACAAAGTTATAGAATTGTTTAGGATCGCGCGCAAATTGAGTCTTGCAATGAACGAGATAATTTTCATAGCATTGAGAATTAAAAAGGGTAAAGGCTGCTTTTGCTTTAGAATAATTTTAAAAGTCTAAGCTACAACCGGTCTGCTTAAACTTTTTAAAATATTTTGAGTTTTTTATTTTTTAAGTTAGAAAGTCTTGGTGTTTTATAGTTTTTACTTGTAACATTTGAATTGTTAACAGGTAATACAGTTTTAAGGGGGTGAAGGGGGAGCTGCGGGGCGTGTTTCAACTCGTGGCCACTGTTCCATTAACAGCCACCGATTTAATCACTGGTGCTGGGGGCCACGGGAGGGGCAGGCATAGCTGGGCAAGTATCACTGCAAAAACCTAAGGGTCGGTCGAGTACTGGTGATGTTGCAGGAGGAGTGGGTGAATTGAGAGGTAAGGAGTAACAGGGAGCAGAAGAAAATGATAAAAGGTTAGGCCCACTATGCAACGGTGATGTGAGGAGTATTGTTTTTATATTTATGCCAATTTTTAGACCCCGTACTCTAAAAAAGAGTATAGGGGTCTATTAGGTTTGTCTGAAGCGAAATGTGCGTAACAGGCAAAGGAGGCTTTTCCGACCCCATAAAGTATATATATTCTTGATCAGCATCAACAGCCGAGACGATATAGCAATGTCCGTCTGATTTAACTCTACGTTTAGCTACTGCAACTTTAATAAGGAGCGTGGTCTAGGTAGTAGAGATGCGAGCTTCGTGTTGGTTAGCCCAGGGTCCCGGGTTCGAATCCAGTCAGTGACAAATGCTATTTGTTTACTTTTTAAATTTTAATTATTTACATAAACTTCAATGCGGAGTGTGGTCTAAGTAGTAAAGATGCCTGATCTAATTCTTCGCACTTGTATGTGAACCCGGGATCATGGGTTCGAGCGCCGTCAGGGACATTTTATTAATTTTTGTTATATAACAAAAAAATATTACATGTAAATGCAGATAGTCGAGCATTTTCAAGAGAGGGGCGTGGTGCAGCTGTTAGGTGCACTGACGCGTGCGCGGAGTCCGAGGTTCGAATCCCGTCAGTGAATTATTTTAATTATTTTTTTTTTTTTTTCAATTCAAATTTAAAATTAAATTTAAATTTAATTTCAAATTGTAAAACACGGCATATTTTTAAAATAAGCCAAGTAAGGAAATTGTGCATTTAATTGTGTATATATTTTCATACATTTGTATATAAAAATGTATGTAAACAAAATGTGGCCACTGTTCCATTAACAGCCACCGATTTAATCACTGGTGCTGGGGGCCACGGGAGGGGCAGGCATAGCTGGGCAAGTATCACTGCAAAAACCTAAGGGTCGGTCGAGTACTGGTGATGTTGCAGGAGGAGTGGGTGAATTGAGAGGTAAGGAGTAACAGGGAGCAGAAGAAAATGATAAAAGGTTAGGCCCACTATGCAACGGTGATGTGAGGAGTATTGTTTTTATATTTATGCCAATTTTTAGCCCCCTACTCCGTACTACAAAAAGAGTATAGGGGTCTATTAGGTTTGTCTGAAGCGAAATGTGCGTAACAGGCAAAGGAGGCTTTTCCGACCCCATAAAGTATATATATTCTTGATCAGCATCAACAGCCGAGACGATATAGCAATGTCCGTCTGTCCGTCTGTCCGTCTGTCCGTCCGTCTGTATGATCACCTAGATCTTTTAAACTACAAGAGCTAGAGCCACCAAATTTAGAATGAAAGTCCGCTTTGCTTCGCGAGCAGATCAAGTTTATTTCAAATCTTTGCCACGCCCTTTACCGCCCCGCAAATTGCAAAAAACAATTTTCACATCACCATAACTTGAAAACTACTAGAGCTAGAGAGACCAAATTCACACATTATGTGTATGGTACCAATATAACTATCCTCACCAAGGTTTGATCTGGGATCGGACAACTATAGCCTATAGCTCCCATAGGAGCAAATCGGTCAAAAATAAAAAATTTTGTATGAAGACACGTAATGTTAGGTTGAGCGATCGCAACCAAACTTACAGAGAATGTGTGAATAATTATTAAAAAGTATCCTCACCAAATTTGGTCCAAATCGGACAACCACAACATATAAAATAAATTAATCAAAAATGTATGTGTTTATGAATAAATTGTTTGTTTACACTGCTTGCAATAGCAGAAGAACACAAACTGCAGCAAGCAGTGCAGTGTGTTAACTAAACAATTATGATAAAAGATTTAACTCTACGTTTAGCTACTGCAACTTTAATAAGGAGCGTGGTCTAGGTAGTAGAGATGCGAGCTTCGTGTTGGTTAGCCCAGGGTCCCGGGTTCGAATCCAGTCAGTGACAAATGCTATTTGTTTACTTTTAAATTTTAATTATTTACATAAACTTCAATGCGGAGTGTGGTCTAAGTAGTAAAGATGCCTGATCTAATTCTTCGCACTTGTATGTGAACCCGGATCATGGGTTCGAGCGCCGTCAGGGACATTTTATTAATTTTTGTTATATAACAAAAAATATTACATGTAAATGCAGATAGTCGAGCATTTTCAAAAGAGAGGGGCGTGGTGCAGCTGTTAGTGCACTGACGCGTGTGCGCGGAGTCCGAGGTTCGAATCCCGTCAGTGAATTATTTTAATTATTTTTTTTTTTTTATTTCAATTCAAATTTAAAATTAAATTTAAATTTAATTTCAAATTGTAAAACACGGCATATTTTTAAAATAAGCCAAGTAAGGAAATTGTGCATTTAATTGTGTATATATTTTCATACATTTGTATATAAAAATGTATGTAAACAAAATGTGAATCACTCCGTTTTTCTTGTTTTTCGAATGAAAAATGCGCACTTCGGGGTACGGGGTCCTTTTACAGTCGGCTCGCTCGACTGTAGCCTTTCTTACTTGTTAGTAATAATTTTTGCTAACACAAAATCAGGAATAATCATCTTTAATTGTGTTATATATTGTTTTATTTACTCCACTTTAAGCCAATCTTTGAGTATTATTAACGCCACTGTAACAGTTTTTTTATATTTTACAATAACAAGGTAAAGAAATTTATTTTATTTACCCCAGCATAATAAAGAACAATTTATAAATGTGGTGCATTGTTTTATATTTGCCACATAAGGCCAATTTGACATTCAATAACGCCACTATCACAATATGGCGAAACAATTTGCTACCAATATCTACACATAAGTTATTTATTTTATTTACGCCACTTAAATATAGGCGAATCTTTTGACTACCCCGTAAAGCTCTATTGCAATTATCATATGAGCAATCAATATTAAATATATTTATTTCCACATTACATTACATATTTCAAAAGACAACACATATGTTGCTATACTTTCATATTATAATTTTTTTCCTTTTTGTTTAATTTTCTCCCTACTATATATATTATATATATAAATATTATTCAATTCTTATATCGAATCGTCAAGCAAAGGATAAGCTTCAGTGGATCGCACTATGGCAGCTGCTCAACCACTTACAACACCTAGCTTATTACAAAAGTCGTCTACAATTGATTCTAGGCTTTGTCATTGTATTAAATAATGTTTTAATATATAACTAGCATGGCATCAGGTGATCGAAGATCCTGCTAATTTACTATGTTTGCTTGCACTGACATCGACATCGACATCGAAGAATCAAAAAGCGACGTCGCTATGAACGTTTGGGCGCCACAAGCCAGTTATCCCTATGGTAACTTTTCTGACCCCTCTTGTAAAAAACTCTTTAATCCAAAAGGATCGATAGGCCGAGCTTTTGCTGTCCCTGTGTGTACTGAACACCGAGATCAAGTCACCATTTGCCCTTTTGCTCTAAGTGTGGTTTCTGTCCGCACTGAGCTGGCCTTGGTACATCGCCGTTATTATTTGAGAAATGTACCGCCCCAGCCAAACTCCCTACCTGGCAAAGTCCTTGAATCGGATCATACCTGAGTAATTGGAGTTATTCCAAAATTTCTAAATCGAAAATATATAAATGCATTTTGTCATTGAAGAATTTGTTTGCTATTATATAACAAACTCGTGATACTTTGATCAAGAAGCTTGCATTCAAATCCAATACCATAAGACATAGTTAATATATCCGTATAATGGCTAGGAAATGAAACGCTTTCCATTTAATCAAATAAGTAAGGAAACAATAAGAGTAGTGGTATTTCATTATCGATACTAAGCCGAAATCTAATATCTCCCACTTGTTTTACTCCTCTCATGTCTCCTTATACTGCCAGATTAGAGTCAAGCCCAAAAGGGTCTTCTTTCCCCGCTAATTATTCCAAGCACGTTCCCTTGGCTGTGGTTTCGCTAGTTAGTAGATAGGGAGATATAGTCGAGTTTGTTTTACGTGGCGTCTTCCACCTTAACTGGTTTACAACCACGGTACAATATTTCATCACATACATGACGCATAGTACAGCGGGTGATTTTGAGCTTCCACCAACGCCTCCAAAAGTTTTACCTTTCAGGTGCCAAATCGAATACATGTTGTCGGACATTACATTCCCCATTGGTGGGGGGGGCCTATCTAAAACCTCTACTAGTCTATGGGTACAGCACCCGGTTGTTTCACGCAACTTCACGCCGAATCATACGCTCTGCATGCATTTGGGTATAGCCAACAGCCATCACGAAACTCCCAACACAAGTACCGCATCACTTCCAATTAAGGGCTTGGTGAGCCTGTCGTAGCCGAAACTACTTCCAGATTAAAGTACTCTGGTATGAATCCGTTGCAGGTCTAGCAAACGCCTCTTTCGCGAACAACTCCAGCCTGCTGAGCTGTTCTGGTATGTCCAGGACCCGGAAAAAATCCCGATAGGTGTTCCCTCCTCTTCCACCAAGTCCGCTAAGGTATTGCAGATCTGCATAGAGGGGGCAAGCAACTAGCACGTACTGCCAGTCCTCACACTAACCTCCTTCATCCGACTCACCGTGATCCCCTTCAGCACCTTGCCAACCACTGGCAGCAGGCAGATACCCTGATAGGATGCTGGATTACTCCTATCCTTGTCGGGGCCCTTGAGGAGCGCTACGACTGAAGAGCGCCTGCTTTTCAACCGGGCGACGCATGCTCCAACCTCGAAAGCTTCGAGAGCCGGTGCAGCTTCATTCGGAATGACAAAGTCATCACTCGCTTCCGCAACTGGAAAAAATTTACGGAAGAGGAGACCATCCTGTCATCCGAACGAAGGCATCCCAGATTTGCGGACCGCTTTCGTCCTCGGCATCCGTTATACGTTCCCCCATGGGTCGTCCCTGTGGTCTCCAACGAACCTCTGCCAGTGATCCTCCCTCGTCTTCAGGATGAGCTGCTTGAACTCGCGAACGGCTGTCCGCTGATGAGTAGCAAGAAGAAGTCATGATCTCTGCGCCGAGCATCCTGGAGCGTCCGCCTCAGTCTCCTGACCTCCTGTGGTCCACCACTTCAACTTTCCCGTGGCTCTGGACGGCCTGCGGCACAGCACCCTGTCGCACACTGACTGTACGGCAAGGCGTAGTGCAGACACCGAGGAGTCCAACGGCGAGTTCCTTATATCGTCCAAGGGAATGTGCTCCAGGATTTCCTCTACCAGCTCCGAGCCGAACAGTCGCCAATTCGCATTGCTGAGAGCATATGTGCTCTCAACTGCGGAGTTTCATGTCAATGTCTGAACTGCACCCTTGCCAACACTGCCCCGTAGATCGGGCATAATGCTGAAAGCATGGAATTCCTCGAAGGCAGCCCATTGAAGCTGCAACGTAGCCTGCTTATAACGGCACTGAGACACCTTGTTGTCAAATCCGACGGACCTATGGTAAGCACACGTACGGACGAGCGACCGGAATCGGTACGAAAACCACTTGATATAGACCCGACCGGCCCTCTCAAGTATCGCCAGCGCTTTCTCGTCCACGTTTAACGTCAGCGGCACACTGGCGCCATCCATGACGGACCATGGCTTCGACTCCAAGAGCACAGCCTTCTTGAAAGCAGCCGGCGTCATCTCCTGCTGGAAGTTGTTCGCAAACAACTTCTCCATGAAGAGCACCGGCTCAATGCTGGTGTCCACATCGAACACCGTCAGTTTGGGCCTCACGCCCTGGCTCTGCTGTACTTTCAGTCCAACCTCTGCAAACTTCTTGTTCGCCACCACGTGCTTGATCTCGCTCACCGACGGCGTGCGGATGATGGCTCCACCTCGCTTAAGCTCACTCACTTCGTGAACACAAACACCTAGTGCGGGCGCAACTTCCTGTGGCGTCTCCTCGGGATTGCTGCTGGTTACCATTGCTGACCAGGTCTCCGGAGGCCTCCGGAAACTGGGGGCAGCAATGGGAGCTGAAGCGGCGGCGGCGTAGCTATCTGCGGCTGGCTGTATGACCGGAGCAGGCGCCTGGGGTCCGGGCGGTCCACCCGCGAGGCTTTGCAGCATCGCGTTCTTAACCGCAAGTGACATGGCCAGCTCCTCTAGGCGCTTGATGGCAGCTTAGATCTCCACCACAGCATCCTGTGGAATGCCCACCATCAAAGAACTCTCAGTTACTGCTGGGCGCGCGACACCTTGCTTACCTGTTGACACAAAAGCTACGTCACTATCTTTACCTGAGCTTACGTTGCGGATCGGCAATTTCTTGGGCGGCGACTGCAACGGTGGCGGCATGGCTGCTGCGTCCACAGCTTGGGCAGCTGTGGCACGACTCCGCTTCTTGCGACGCACAATTCGCTCCGAGCTAACAGCACTGCTGCTAGCGTCCTTCTGCATCATTTAAATGACACCATTGTGAAAATTATTAATTTTTAATATTTCCACAAAAGCACGCGTTTTCCATCTGTCAAAATAAAGCACTCGTTCAGTCAGTTTAGTTTCTCAGGGCGGATGAGACAACAATGTTCTTACTGTACTTATGCACGCACGCTAAAAAGTGACGGCACTATATGTCTTGGTAGAGTGAGCTGACAGTATTATATATTTTAATGCATACACAGTATGGGACGTATATGTAAGGCTTCTTCACGAAGAATTTCGACAACCGTCCGCTTTCAATAAAACATGTCCGCACTCGACGAGAGTTGAAACGCGACTGGGAGTAGATAGGGAGAGTTGGAATCTCTTTAATTCATTCATGCGCGTCACTAATAAGATGACGAGGCATTTGGCTATTTTATTTTTTTTTCATGTCGCATTTATGTGGCAAGCCAGCGTTATACCCACAACCCAGAATAAAAGTCTGAGCCTGAAGTAATCACATGCGTTACTTTGTACCTTTTTAAGATGTTATGCCAAGGTACCAGGCCTTTAAGAAGAGGATACATAGTATAAGTTAATCAATGTGTTCCGCCATGAAACCTATGGTGGGCAGAGTCGAAATCAAGTCCGTCAGTAATGATCTGTGCGTCCAGTACGATCGTCTTGTCATGTCGGGTAGCCACCAGGTCCGGCTTAAACGTCCTGGTCTCTCCCTGCAGACTCGGTTCAGGAATGACGGAGAAGCCTCTCGCCTCCATCCCCTTCTTGAGACGATCAACGACTCCGTTGTGTCTACGCACTCGCCTCCCATGCGTACGATGAAATTTTTGCAGGATGTGGTTCAGTGATTCGGGAGCATCACAACCTACACGACACTGCCTCTCCAATTCGTGCCTTTCCCTTGTGGTACGAGACCTCGTAGGTAGGGCATTTATCCGCAGCTTGATTCCGTTCAGATAAGCTATACC
>JAEIGM010000484.1:0-23949 GCA_018903735.1 Drosophila cardini
GCCCCGCAAATTGAAAATAACTATGGTCACCTAGAAAAAAATTGATGTTTTAAGCGAATATCTCAGTAACTATAGCACTTAGGAGTACCATTTGTGGTATACTGGTTGCTAGAGACAGCATAAATGCATTGTCATTAAAATTTTTGGACTGCCACGCCCCGTTTTCCCACAAGAAATAAAGTAATTTGCAAACTTTAATGCCGATTTTAAGGCATATGTTCTTATCGTACGGTATTGTAATTTCAAATTCGTTTGGAGACAAAGTATCACAAACTATCCTGAAAGTTGCATACAAATCGGACAATAAACCAAAGAGCTAGACACGTAACAAAGTTAACAATTGCACGCAATGTCTACGCATGTGCGCAAGCGAGACAGAAGCATATAAACATGTGAGTGAACGTTTTCGCTGCTTGTGTAGCGACAGCGCTGCTCCCGGACGATGCACGCACATGTATGCATACGATACGATTTATCATATATCGATATTCTATACAATAGTAATTATAATTGCGATATGATATCGAATGCGATATTCGGTCATTATGTCTATATCTATAGTGTATTTGAATTCAGTTGTTAATAATATCGATATTTGATTTGATGTGATATTTTAATTAATATAGATATCAGCATTTTCTTGGCGATTAGCATCCCTATTACAAACTGATGGTTTTGTTTCAAAGTGTTTTATTGCAAATACTATATATAAATTTAATATAATCTAAATCTAAATTATATATCTATACACTACGTAATCATATAGTTAAATACTCGCGACTGCTTTTAGTCTGCGTTAATAAATAAATAAATAAAATAAAATATAAAACACAATATATGATTTTCCCTGGCTTTTTCGGTAGTATATTATTGTCTTGTCATTTAAATTAATGCCAAAAGATTTAAACTAATATATGTTTGAATTACAAAACATGTAAAATACCATATGAAGCGATGACATCTAGTCAAAATAAGAAAATATGAAAGTAAGGGAAAGTCTTGGAAATGGTACCATACACACAATGTGTTAGTTTGGTTCCAATCGCTCAACTAAAACTTCATGTCTCCTAGGCCCCCTATTTTTTAATCTCTTTATAAATGACCTTCCATCTTCACTAGCCCATTGTCGTATACTTATGTATGCCGATGACGTGAAATTATTATTGTCTTATAAGGATCCCCCATATTTTACGCTTCTTCAAGATGATTTAAATTCTATGCACAACTGGTGTTTAACTAATCACTTGAACCGGAATTTTTTTAAATTCCTGTTTATGACTTTTGGCAGGGTGACTCCTTACCCAACTATTACATTGACAATATACCTTTAAAACGTATATTGTCAGTCGATGACCTCGGTGTTCTTTTTGATAATGAACTAAGTTTCACACATCATATTTCCACTGTAGTTAATAAAGCTAAGGAAACTCTTGTGTTTATTAAACGCTTGTCTAAAGAATTTAATGATCCATTTGTCACCAAACTTCTTTACACATCCCTAGTCCGTCCCATTCTTGAGTATTGTTCATGTGTCTGGTCTCCTCAACATGCTCATAGTCAAGCTTTAATTGAGTCAGTGCAGAAGCAGTTTTTACTCTTCGCGCTTCGTGGACTTAATTGGGACCCTAATCTTCGCCTTCCATCTTATACTAACAGACTCTTGCTTCTGAATCTGAATCCCTTAGTAATCGGAGAAGAGTTCTTGGAGTAATCTTCCTCCATAAATTAATAATCGGTGATATCTGCTCCCCATCTCTTCTAGAATGCCTTTAATTTAATATTCCCACCAGGACCACTAGGTGCTACATCCCCTTATATCTTCTTATAGCGTATTTGAATTCAGTTGCTGATAATATCGATATTTGATTTGATGTGGTATTTTAATAAATATCGATATCGGCATTTTCTTGGCGATTAGCATCCCTATTACAAACTGATGGTTTTGTTTCAAAGTGTTTTATTGCAAATACTATGAGTACGGGGTCTTTTACAGTCGGCTAGCTCGACTGTAGCCTTTCTTACTTGTTTATTCTTGAAACTGTACCTGGGTACTTAAAACGTGATTCTGGCCTTTTGACACCAAGGTGATCGTCCAAAGAAAAAGAGCGATTTTAGGCAAGATGTCTTTTTCATATCACAAAATGTATATAAGTGTGTAAGATAGATTCGTAGCTCTTTCTCGATTCTATGGGTGGTGGTGCATGGCCGTTCTTAGTTCGTGGTGTGATTTGTCTGTTTAATTCCGATAACGAACGAGACTCAAATAAATTAAATAGATATCTTCAGGATTATGGTGTTGAAGCTTATATAGCCTTCATTCGTGCTGACAGTAAAATGTTTATTATGTTTGAATGTGTTTATATAAGTGAAGCCGTACCTGTTGGTTTGTTCCATTATAAGGACACTAGCTTCTTGAATGGACAAATTGCGTCTAGGAATAATGAGATTGAGCAATAACAGGTCTGTGATGCCCTTTGGTGTTTTGTGCTTCACGCGCGCTACAATAAAATTATCAACGTGTATTTCCTAGACGGAGATATCCGGGTAAACCGCTGAACCACTTTCATGCTTTGGATTGTGAACTAAAACGGTTCACATGAACTTGGAATTCCCCAGTAAGTGTGAGTCATTAACTCGCCCTTTGCACACACCGCCAATACCACAACCTTAATTTACAATGTTGTACTTGCTATTCAGGTTAATGTGTTACATATATCGATCATAATGCTTAAAGTTGTGTTATTATAAATCTATTGTCAAATATTGCATTTTAATTGATTGTGTACAACTTAGACATTTTGCAGCATTTTTAAGGTATAACAAGTAAGAAAGGCTTCAGTCGAGCGAGCCGACTGTAAAAGACCCCGTACTTCTTTTAGTGCGCGTTTTTATACTCTCTGCAAGAGAGAGTATATTGGGTTTGTGAAAAAAAGTTGTGTACCGTTCAGAAGGGCGTGGCAGACCCCATAAAGTATATATATTCTTGATCAGCATCACCAGTCGAGTCGATATAGCCATGTCCGTCTGTCTGTCTGTCCTGTCTGTCCGGCTGTCTGTCCGTCTGTCTGTCCGTCTGTCTGTCCGTCTGTCTGTCCGTCTGTCTGTCTGTCCGTATGAGCAATTTGATTTCAGCGATGGCAAGAGCTACAAGTTTGAATTTGGTCTGTATCGAGTCGATATTTAGTGATAAAACTAGACACACCTCGTAAAAAATTGATGTTTTAGGCAAATATCTCAGTAACTATGGCACTTAGGAACACCAATTTTGGTATGCGAGTTCCTTATGAAAGCATAAGTATAATGACATTAAAATTTTTAACTGCCACGCCCTCTTTTCTCACAAGAAATAAAGTAATTTTTAAACTTCAATGCCGATTTTAAGGCATATGTTCTTGTCGTACAGTATTGTAATTTGAAAATCATGTTCGCAGCAGAACAAGCGCCAATGTTAACTAACAGCAGAACAAGCGGCAATGTTAACTAACATTACATTTCACACGATATATATCGATAGATCGATGATTTACATCGATCAACTCAAATTAGTCGGATTTGGTATTTTGTTTCTCAAGCCAAGCGCACACATATATTGCAGTGTGTTGCGCTAATACTTTCGGATGCATTAAAAAGAGTGAATAGAGAATTGAACACGCGTTTTCTTATTGGTTTGCTTTTCTAAGTTCTTAGATTGCGAACAAAGGGGATGCAAAATAGTATTTCCTCGAAACATTGGTGACCCCGACGTGATTTATTTTTTCGTTTCTTTCTCGTTCCCTCTTCACTATTGCTTTTTGCATCAAGTGTTCGTCGTTTTGCTAATGCAGATTATTGCGAATCGTCGCAATATCTCAACACGCGATATTATTAACTAAATCAAAAATAATATTCAAGCTGTTTCAGTGCAAACAAGTGCTAAACACAATTTCGGTACAGCAAAACCGCCGCAACGCAAGTCGCTCACAAACGGTACACAGCTAGCAGTAATCGGTCTGTTGCTGTGTCTCCTTTATTCGCTTTACTCTTTACGTTTTATAAGTTCAGTCCCGCGTGATTCGGTGCGCGTTGACTTATCACAGTATACATTCGCAAATATGAACGATACCGCGCTCCCTTGCCACCAAGCGATCTTGACTTTCTTAAAGCAAAATCCACCGGAATTAGAAGGCAACTCAAAGCGCTCAACACATTTCTAATGGAAGAAATGGATTCCTTTGATGAATCAGATCTACTTGTCCGTCTGGAGACGATAGAGAGTATGAAAGCTAATTTTGAAACCTCTGAATCCAAACTGGAGAGGTTAGATTTGCTTGAGTTATCCGGTGACAACAGAGCCAACTTCTCCCACCTATACTGGGAGTCCAAGTCAATGATATCACGGAGATTGGAAATGATCGGAAAGTCCCGGTCTAGCTGTGCAAATTCCACAGCACTCACTGACCCTCATCTCAACACAACTCAAACACATTTCCGCAGACCGGGCTTACGCGACATACTTTTTACTGGTCCAACAATTCAGCCGATAATCTTTAATACACTCATCCGTTTTCGTCTATTTAAGGTTGCGCTGTGCGGCGATATTTGTAAGATGTACAGATGCGTTCGTGTTACCCATCCTGATGAGTATTTGCAGTGTATATTGTGGCGGGATACACCGAAGGACAAAATAAGGACATACAAACTGGATACCGTTACATACGGCACGAAGCCTGCCGCCTTCTTGGCAGAGCTCGACGGCTAGCTCGACTGTAGCCTTTCTTACTTGTTTATTCTTGAAACTGTACCTGGGTACTTAAAACGTGATTCTGGCCTTTTGACACCAAGGTGATCGTCCAAAGAAAAAGAGCGATTTTAGGCAAGATGTCTTTTTCATATCACAAAATGTATATAAGTGTGTAAGATAGATTCGTAGCTCTTTCTCGATTCTATGGGTGGTGGTGCATGGCCGTTCTTAGTTCGTGGTGTGATTTGTCTGTTTAATTCCGATAACGAACGAGACTCAAATAAATTAAATAGATATCTTCAGGATTATGGTGTTGAAGCTTATATAGCCTTCATTCGTGCTGACAGTAAAATGTTTATTATGTTTGAATGTGTTTATATAAGTGAAGCCGTACCTGTTGGTTTGTTCCATTATAAGGACACTAGCTTCTTGAATGGACAAATTGCGTCTAGGAATAATGAGATTGAGCAATAACAGGTCTGTGATGCCCTTTGGTGTTTTGTGCTTCACGCGCGCTACAATAAAATTATCAACGTGTATTTCCTAGACGGAGATATCCGGGTAAACCGCTGAACCACTTTCATGCTTTGGATTGTGAACTAAAACGGTTCACATGAACTTGGAATTCCCAGTAAGTGTGAGTCATTAACTCGCCCTTTGCACACACCGCCAATACCACAACCTTAATTTACAATGTTGTACTTGCTATTCAGGTTAATGTGTTACATATATCGATCATAATGCTTAAAGTTGTGTTATTATAAATCTATTGTCAAATATTGCATTTTAATTGATTGTGTACAACTTAGACATTTTGCAGCATTTTTAAGGTATAACAAGTAAGAAAGGCTTCAGTCGAGCGAGCCGACTGTAAAAGACCCCGTACTTCTTTTAGTGCGCGTTTTTATACTCTCTGCAAGAAAGAGTATATTGGGTTTGTGAAAAAAAAGTATGTACCATTCAGAAGGAGGCGTGGCAGACCCCATAAAGTATATATATTCTTGATCAGCATCACCAGCCGAGTCGATATAGCCATGTCCGTCTGTCTGTCTGTCTGTCTGTCTGTCTGTCCGGCTGTCTGTCCGTCTGTCTGTCCGTCTGTCTGTCCGTCTGTCTGTCCGTCTGTCTGTCTGTCCGTATGAGCAATTTGATTTCAGCGATGGCAAGAGCTACAAGTTTGAATTTGGTCAGTATCGAGTCGATATTTAGTGATAAAACTAGACACACCTCGTAAAAAATTGATGTTTTAGGCAAATATCTCAGTAACTATGGCACTTAGGAACACCAATTTTGGTATGCGAGTTCCTTATGAAAGCATAAGTATAATGACATTAAAATTTTTTAACTGCCACGCCCTCTTTTCTCACAAGAAATAAAGTAATTTTTAAACTTCAATGCCGATTTTAAGGCATATGTTCTTGTCGTACAGTATTGTAATTTGAAAATCATGTTCGCAGCAGAACAAGCGCCAATGTTAACTAACAGCAGAACAAGCGGCAATGTTAACTAACATTACATTTCACACGATATATATCGATAGATCGATGATTTACATCGATCAACTCAAATTAGTCGGATTTGGTATTTTGTTTCTCAAGCCAAGCGCACACATATATTGCAGTGTGTTGCGCTAATACTTTCGGATGCATTAAAAAGAGTGAATAGAGAATTGAACACGCGTTTTCTTATTGGTTTGCTTTTCTAAGTTCTTAGATTGCGAACAAAGGGGATGCAAAATAGTATTTCCTCGAAACATTGGTGACCCCGACGTGATTTATTTTTTTCGTTTCTTTCTCGTTCCCTCTTCACTATTGCTTTTTGCATCAAGTGTTCGTCGTTTTGCTAATGCAGATTATTGCGAATCGTCGCAATATCTCAACACGCGATATTATTAACTAAATCAAAAATAATATTCAAGCTGTTTCAGTGCAAACAAGTGCTAAACACAATTTCGGTACAGCAAAACCGCCGCAACGCAAGTCGCTCACAAACGGTACACAGCTAGCAGTAATCGGTCTGTTGCTGTGTCTTCTTTATTCGCTTTACTCTTTACGTTTTATAAGTTCAGTCCCGCGTGATTCGGTGCGCGTTGACTTATCACAGTATACATTCGCAAATATGAACGATACCGCGCTCCCTTGCCACCAAGCGATCTTGACTTTCTTAAAGCAAAATCCACCGAAATTAGAAGGCAACTCAAAGCGCTCAACACATTTCTAATGGAAGAAATGGATTCCTTTGATGAATCAGATCTACTTGTCCGTCTGGAGACGATAGAGAGTATGAAAGCTGATTTTGAAACCTCTGAATCCAAACTGGAGAGGTTAGATTTGCTTGAGTTATCCGGTGACAACAGAGCCAACTTCTCCCACCTATACTGGGAGTCCAAGTCAATGATATCACGGAGATTGGAAATGATCGGAAAGTCCCGGTCTAGCTGTGCAAATTCCACAGCACTCACTGACCCTCATCTCAACACAACTCAAACACATTTCCGCAGACCGGGCTTACGCGACATACTTTTTACTGGTCCAACAATTCAGCCGATAATCTTTAATACACTCATCCGTTTTCGTCTATTTAAGGTTGCGCTGTGCGGCGATATTTGTAAGATGTACAGATGCGTTCGTGTTACCCATCCTGATGAGTATTTGCAGTGTATATTGTGGCGGGATACACCGAAGGACAAAATAAGGACATACAAACTGGATACCGTTACATACGGCACGAAGCCTGCCGCCTTCTTGGCTATACGCGCAATGCATCAGCTTGTAAGTGACGAAGAGGATACCTTTCCATTGGCAGCTACAATCGTTCGAAGGGATTTTTACGTCGATGACCTTATCACAGGAGGAGACTCTGTTGACGAAGTTTCCCGAATACGTATGCAGGTCAAGACTATGCTGCTCAAAGGAGGTATTCCAATACGCAAATGGTCCTCGAACGAGCGGGAAGCTCTCACTGGCGAATTGGAGACGGATCGAGAGAAACTCATGAAGTTTCACGATGGATCCGACATCACAAAGGCATTAGGTTTAGCTTGGGACCCGAGCTCAGATGAGTTACTATTTAACTTTGCTAACATCGATCTTGACACGCGAGGGACCAAAAGAAGCAGTCAGCTATCGCCAAGTTCTACGACACTCTGGGATTGATTGCGCTATAATCACAAAAATGAAAATATTTCTTCAGGCCTTATGGAAGGAGAGCTTAGATTGGGACAAGAGCTTGCCGCAATTTCATTCTTCCTGGATCAAGATCGTCGAGCAAATTGCATTTGTCCGCAGCCTCAGGTTTCCGCGCTATGTTATGCCACCTAAAGCAAAATGGGAAATTCATTCTTTCTGCGACGCAAGCATGGTCGCCTATGGCGCATGCGTTTACATTCGTTCCGATCTTAATGGACAATTCACGACAAGATTACTATGTGCAAGATCGAGAGTAGCGCCCCTCAAAACGCTTACCATCCCGAAACTAGTGTTTAATTTAGTGTTTCTGTGTTCTGTTTTTGCTTCATTGCAAACCTTGCATTCGTTAATAATGTTTTGAATTAAATTCTGGTAATCTGGATAATAATACTTTTCTTTAAATAATAATGTCATTTTCTCTATTCCTGGATGTAGTAGCTTTTGGTGTGTGTTAATAATGTATTCTTTGAATTTGGCATAAGTTTGGAGATCTGTTAGTTTTTTAGTTGATCTCATTACTTTTGTACTATTATTAGGACTAATTAATTCAACGAAAGCATTCTGAAAAGTAAGAAAATCGGCTTCGTTCCTGAAGTATATAACACTCTTCTTTGAACATAAGTATTCTTTAATTAATTCTTTGGCATATTTGGGTGTCATTTCGACATAATTTATTAAAATTTTTGTTTTATGAAAATAGTTAGTGACGATTGGGTGGCATTTCGACATAATTTATTAAAATTTTTGTTTTATGAAAATAGTCAGTGACGTTAACGTTATTTGAGTTACTTTTTGCAAATTCTATTTGTCTTTTAAAATAATTGATTGGTCTTTCTGTGAATGAAATGTAATATTGATTGTCTTCTTGAGCACTATGAATTGTTGCTGCTGTGACGTCAGAGGCTTCTCCTAACAAGTTTTCTTCAATTTTTATTCTGGATAAAGCATCTGCAACATGGTTCTCTTTACCTGGTACATATTTAATGTGATAATCAAATTCCTTTAGTTTTATTTTCCAGCGTTGTAATTTCATATTTGGTTCTTTAATATTGTTAAGCCAAACAAGTGGTTTGTGATCACTGAGGATCTCGAATTTTCTACCGTAGAGATAAGATCGGAAATATTTTGTTGCCCAAACGATGGCTAAAAGTTCTTTTTCAATTGCTGAGTAATTAATTTCATGTTCGTTTAAAGTTCTACTTGCGAAACAAATTGGTTTTTGATTTTGAGACAGAACAGCTCCAATGGCTATGTTGCTGGCATCAGTTGTGAGACAAAATGGTTTTTCGAAATTCGGATAAACTTATATTGGATAGGACGATATAAGTACTTTTAATTTTTCAAAAGCAGAAATGTAATTTGGTTCGTTGATATTTATACTTGCACCATTCTGTAATTTTAAAGTCATTGGCTTTACAACGTGTGCGAAGTTAGGAATGAATTTTCTATAATAACCACAAAGACCTAAAAATGATTTTATTTCTTTGGGTGATTTTGGTATTGGAAAATTTTGTATGGCAGAGATTTATGTTAGATTTGCTTTTATTCCTTCTGTTGTTATTATGTGTCCAAGGAATTCAGTTTCTTTTTTCATAAATTCACATTTGTCTAATTGCAATTTTAAATTAGCTTCACGCAGTTTAGCGAATACCCTTTTTAATGATAATAGATGATCTTCCAATGAAGTGGAATAGACTATTATATCATCCATGTATACTAAACAATCTTTATAAATTAGATCTTCTAATAGATTGTTCATACAACGTTGAAATGTTGCTGGGGCGTTTTTCAATCCAAAAGGCATTCGAGTATATTCGTAATGTCCATTTTTAGTTGAAAAAGCTGTTTTTGGTATACTATTTGGGTCCATTTGTATCTGATGAAATCCTTTCGCAAGGTCAATTGTGATAAAATACTGACATTTTCCAAGTTTGTCTAGTATATCATCCATGACTGGAATAGGATATTTATCATCGATTGTTATTTCATTTAAGTTTTGATAGTCAATAACTATACGGAACTTTTCTTTACCTGATGCATCACGTTTCTTTGGCACAATCCAAATTGGTGAGCAATAAGGCGAGTTTGATTTGCGAATTATACCTTGTTCAATCATTTCTATGATTTGTTTGTCGACTTCTTCGTCGAATGTTTGCGCATACTTGTATGGACGCTTTTGAATTGGGTCTTCGTGTTTAGTTTGGATGACATGCTTAATTGTACTGGTGAAAGTCAAATTTTCACTTTCTTTGTACTGAATGTCACTAAACTCGAAAAGAATTTTGGTTAGTTTAGTTTTTTCTTCATCGTTTAGATGTTCTAATTGGAATTGATTTGTTTCATTTAACTCATTATTTATAGCGTAATTTACTGCTATGTCATTTGTTTGGGGCGGATCAAGGCATTGAAATGCGGTCTTGTCCTTGACAGAATCCTCACGATCATATCTCATTTGAAATGATTGGTCGTTAAGAATAACTGTTTTTTGTTTATAGTCAATTCTTGCTTCACAGGATTCTAGATATTCTCTACCTAGTAGAATATCATAATTGTCAGAAAAGTTGTGTAAATAAAATATTTGATTAGAAGGGCAAAGCTTACTAGGTGCAAAAGATACGTAATTTTTTAATTGAACAATGCCATTTATTGTTTGTACATTTAATTGGCATGGTTTGATGGGAAAATTTAGAAAGTTCTGTTTAATTAGATTGATGGACGAACCTGTGTCAATTACACAGTTAAAATGTTGCCCATTCAATACTAATCTGATGAAGGGATTTGTTCTTCTTGGTCCGAGGCTCCTTGATGAAAATTTTCAAAAGTTTCCATCTTAGAGTGACCACTGGTACTTTCTCGCTGTCTTTTGACTAGAGGATTTGAAGATCTTTGGCTTTGATTTTGGTAATTCATTGGGTTTTGTGATCTAGCTTGATCAAGGTTTTGTTTGAATTCTTTATATAATGTCTGATTATTTTCAGCATTTTCTTTTGGTTTATTACTTTGGTTTGTATTGTTTGAATAATTGGGACTTGGATAATAATTTTGATTATTTCCTTTTCCACGATTATCATTATTAGTTTTGCTGGGTTTTGAGTTTTCAGTACTTTGGTTAGTACGTTCATTGAAATTGTTTTCGTAAAGTCCTTCCCGTTGAGCGACTTGTTTAAGTTTTGAAACTGTTGTAATGCCATGTCTAGCTAAGGTCATGAATATTCTGTCGGGTAGTTTCCTAGTAATTACATCTTTAATTGTATTATTCATTGCATTTGTGTACAATATTGTGTTTTGTGGCTGATTTTCTAACATTAGTTTATTTGAGATTACAAATGACTTATATTCTAGTTCTTCTACGAACTTACTATGGTTGTAATTGGTGTTATATAAACGTCTTAGAAGTTCCTCGTAGGGTGTCTTTTGTTTCTTTTGGTGGATTGTAAGGAGCTTACTGTTTACAGGGATCAATTTAATGATGTGTAAAGCCCGGAAATAAGTCCTTTAAGTACAGTTGTTCAAAATAGTCCAAAGGATCTATTTATTTGCAGAACACTGTTTGGTGTATTGCAAGTTTTTGTTGCGCGGTATTCTTAATATGGCAATTATGTTTTAGTGGCGGTCGCACTTTTACTGTGGGCCACGATTGAAAATTGGTTTGTTAAGTTTTAAAACACACGCGTTGATTCTTTTGCGGATATCAGAAAGTTTTTCCAAAATTGTAATGTTCTGAACCGAATCACTTTTTGCGGCAAATTCGCGTGCTCAATCCTAGAAAGTCACTTGGTCGTACAAGGATTTCTATTAGCGGATCGAAAAGGATCGATTACTGTTACAAGGATATTTTTCAGATATCCTACCGGCTGCGCCAATAACGTAGTTCGAAGATCGGTTATAAAAAAAAATATAATTTTATTTCACAACACGATACTACGGAGTACAGATACAAATCTAGACTATCTTATGCTATGTTCTGAAGACGTTTAGCAAACCTCGGCTTTGAGCTTTTATTGATTGGACTTTAGACTTCTGGAGCTTTAGGCTCTTATGTAAATAAAGGGAGATCTCGATCTTGAAGAGATTGAGCTTTAAGAGAATTCTGTCGGCCAGGATTTGTGCAACGTCAGCAGTTTCAACCCCAATGGTGGGAATAGCGATTCTGGCGAATTGTTTATGATATTTGATAAGTTCGTGGGAAGCCAGAATTGATATTGTCACCATTTGATTATTTTATAATGTTTAGCTTAAATCTGTGGGAGAAGAATGTGTAAATAAAAGTGCGTGCTAGGCGTAATGTATGGGTACATATGTGTCTACATATGTCACTATATATATCTATATAAATATATATATGTCGGCGCGTACTTAGATGTATGTGTGAGTGGCTAAGAATATTTGGGAATTTCATCATAATGAGAATAATGTCGGCGCGTACTTAGTATGTATGTGTGCGTGGCTAAGAATATTTGGGAATTTTATCATAATGAGAATAGTCTAGAAATATTAATTTCACAGTATTGGGAATATTGCATCATCCTTTAATTGAGCTGTGATTGGTTGTCTCTTGTAGCTTTGTGAAGTTGTAGCTTTGAGAAGTACCGTTATAGCGAGACGACAGCGTTGTGTCGCTGTCGTCGGGTGTGGTTCGACGGTAGGCACGAAGAAGGACGCTACGACACAAGTCAGTGGTGTTGAGAACTTCGGTGTGGTCTAAACTCGCTGCGCTTAAAAATGGAAAGGACTGAGAAAGATAACGCAACTACGACAAACAATGTAATGAATCCGACATATATATAAATATATGCACATCTCTCATGTGCAAATACTGTTTTTATACTCTCTGCAAAAGAGAGTATATTGGGTTTGTGAAAAAAAAAAAGTATGTAACAGGCAGAAGGAGGCGTGGCAGACCCCATAAAGTATATATATTCTTGATCAGCATCACAAGCCGAGTCGATGTAGCCATGTCCGTCTGTCTGTTCGTCTGTCTGTCCGTCTGTCTGTCCGTCTGTCTGTCTGTCTGTCCGTATGAACAAACAGATTTCAGAGATGGTGAGAGCTACAAGTTTAAGTTTGGTCTCTATCGACTCGATATTAAGTCAGTCAATACAAGAATCTTTTTTTTTCGATGCTACGCCCCGTACGCCCACAATGAGCAAAAAACTAGATACACCTCGTAAAAAATTGATGTTTTAGGCGAATATCTCAGTAACTACGGCACTTAGGAACACCAATTTTGGTATATAGGTTCCTTAAAACGGCACAAATGCATTGCCATTCAAAATTTTGAGCGGCCACGCCCTCTTTTCCCACAAGAAATAAAATAACTTTCAAACTTCAATGCCGATTTTATGGCATTTGATCTTATCATACAGTATTGTTATTTCACATTCGTTTGAAGACAAAGTAAATCAAAATATCCTAAAAGTTGCATTTAAATCGGACTATAAACAAAAGAGCTAGACACGTAACAAACTTTATAATTTAACGCCATTTCACTGCATGTGTGCAGGCGAGACAGAAACATACAAACATGTGAACGAACGAACCAATTGTATAAGTATTACATATACACACATACATATGTGCGTGCATACTTATAATGTCAAACGTATATGTGTGTGTATACACACAAACAGATTTTTTTGTTTCAAAGTGTTTTGTTGCAAGTATCAATTGATATACTTGAATACCTACTTTTGTAAATGATCGGGAAAAAATTGCAGAGAGTATTCTACGGTCGGGCGTGCTCGACTGTACTTTTCTTTCTTGTTTGTTCTATTTTTTTGCACGCACCAGATCAAACGGTTCGTAAGATATGTGTATATATATATATATATGTATATATATACAAATATAGATATTTTTAAGGCACTGACTTGAATTAGTTTTAACATAAAAATATTATTTATAATTATACCCGTTACTCGTAGAGTAAAAGGGTATATTGTATTCGTTGGAATGTATGTAACAGGGAGAAGGAGACATGGCAGACCCCATAAAGTATATATATTCTTGATCAGCATGACTAGCCGAGTCGATGTAGCCATGTCCGTCTGTCCGTCTGTCCGCCTGTCCGTCTGTGTGAACAAAAGTATCTCAGAGACTATAAGAGCTAGAAAGGCCCGAGTGGTCGCAAACGAAATATAAAATGCCCAAGCAGTACAAGTTTGTTTTTGTTTTTTGACACGCCCACTTTAGGGCGTTCTATGTGCATACAAAGCTAAAAACAGGTAAAAATAGCATGTTTTAGTATAGAAAACTTTTTTGTTAGCAATGCTATCTAAACCAAATTGACACAGAAAGTACACGTCTAGGGACTACATATACTGACCAAGTTTGATCCAAATCGGATAACTATATCATATAGCTTCCATAGGAACAATCGGTCAAAAATACGCTACAAATATGAATTTATATGAATAAATTTTGCGTTAACCAAGCAATCGAAGTGAAACTTACACAGAATATATCTGTCAGTAATGTAAACATATTGACTAAGATTTGTCCAAATCGGACAACTATATCGTATAGCTCCCATAGGGACATTTGGTCAAAAACACGCTCCAAATATGAATTTATACGAATAACTTTTGCGTTGGCCAAGCAATCTTAGTGAAACTCACACAGAATATATCTGTCAATAATATAAACATATTGGCTAAGCTGTCGTATAGCTCCCATAGGGACAATTGGTCAAAAATACGCTGTAAATATGAATTTGTATGAAAATTTTCTGTATTTCCCAAGTCATGTGAATTAAAATCAAAAGGGGGCGATTACCAAAACGATTGTACTATTATTATTATTATATCCCATTGTCAATAATATAATTAAACTGAGTAACGGGTATCCTAAAGTCGCAAGGCGACTATAGCATTCTTTCTTGTTTTATTTCATTATTAGGGTTTTTTTAGACCCCGAACTCTAAAAAAGAGTATAGGGGTCTATTAGGTTTGTCTGAAACGAGATGTGCTTAACAGGCAGAAGGAGGGTTTTCCGACTCCACAAAATCTATATATTCTTGATCAGCATCAACAGCCGAGACGATATAGCAATGTCCGTCTGTCTGTCTGTCTGTCTGTCTGTCCGTCCGTCCGTCTGTATGATGACCTGGATCTTTAAAACTACAAGCGCTGGAGCCACCAAATTTGGAATGAAACTCCGTCTGCTTCGCGAGCATATCAAGTTTATTTCAAATCTTTGCCACGCCCCTTACCTCCCCCGCAAATTGTAAGAAACTATTTTTAAATCACCATAACTTAAAAACGACTAGAGCTAGGGAGACTAAACTCACACATTATGTGTATTGCACCTATCTTACTATCCTCATTAAATCCGGATCGAACAACTATAGCCTATAGCTCCCATAGGACAAATCGGCAGAAACTTGATGATTTGTATGGAGACATGAAGTTTAAGTTGAGCGATTGCAACCAAACTAACACATTGTGTATTATAAATATCCTCACCAAGTTTTGTCCTCCTTCGTCCGTCTGTATAAACACCTGGATCTTTTAAACTACAAAAGCTAGAGCCACCAAATTTAGAATGAAGTCCGTCTGCTTCGCGAGCAGATCGAATTAATTTCAAATCTTTGCCACGCCCCTTACCTTACGCTACCCTTACCTAAAATTGATGTTTTAAGCGAATATCTCAGTAACTATAGCACTTAGGAGTAACATTTTTGGTATACAGGTCGCTAGAGACACCACGAATGCATTGTCTTTAAAATTTTTGGACGGCCACTCCCCGTTTTTCTACAAGAATGAAATAATTTTCAAACTTCAATGCCGTTTTTAAGGCATATGCACTTATCGTACGGTATTGTAATTTCAAATTCGTTTGGAGACAAAGTATCACAAACTATCCTGAAAGTTGCATACAAATCGGAAAAAAAAAACCAAAGAGCTAGCACGTAACAAAGTTAACAATTGAACGCAATGTCAATGCATGTGTGCAAGCGAGACAGAAGAATATAAACATGTGAGCGAACGTTTTCGCTGCTTGTGTAGCGACAGCGTTGCTCGCGGACGATGCACGCACATGTATGCATACGATACGATTTATCATATATCGATATTCAATACAATAGTAATTATAATTGCGATATGATATCGAATGCGATATTCGGTCATTATGTCTATATCTATAGTGTATTTGAATTCAGTTGTTAATAATATCGATATTTGATTTGATGTGATATTTTAATTAATATAGATATCAGCATTTTCTTGGCGATAAGCATCCCTATTACAAACTGATGGTTTTGTTTCTAAGTGTTTTATTGCAAATACTATATATAAAATTAATATAATCTTAATCTAAATTATATATCTATACACTACGTAATCATATAGTTAAATACTCGCGACTGCTTTTAGTCTGCGTTAATAAATAAATAAATAAAATAAAATATAAAACACAATGAATTATTTTCCCTGGCTTTTCGCTAGTATATTTTTGTTTTGTCATTTAAATTAATGCCAAAAGATTTAAACTAATATATGTTTGAATTACAAAACATGTAAAATACCATATGAAGCGATGACATCTAGTCAAAATAAGAAAATATGAAAGTAAGGGAAAGTCTTGGAAATGGTACCATACACACAATGTGTTAGTTTGGTTCCAATCGCTCAACTAAAACTTCATGTCTCCTAGGCCCCCTATTTTTTAATCTCTTTATAAATGTCCTTCCTTCTTCACTAGCCCATTGTCACATAATTATGTATGCCGATGACGTGAAATTATTATTGTCTTATAAGGATCCCCCAGATCATACGCTTCTTCAAGATGATTTAAATTCTATGCACAACTGGTGTTTAACTAATCACTCGAACCTAAATTTTTCCAAATGCCTGTTTATGACGTTTAACAGGGTGACTCCTGACTTAGCCAACTATTACATTGACAATATACCTTTAAAACGTATGTTGTCAGTCGATGACCTCGGTGTTCTTTTTATACCCTTGCAGAGGGTATATTAATTTTGTCACGAAGTTTGTAACGCATTGAAGGAGGCATCTCCGACCCCATAAAGTATATATATTCTTGATCAGCATCAACAGGCGAGTCGATATAGCCATGTCCGTCTGTCTGTCCGTCCGTCTGTCCATCTGTCCGTCTGTTTCTATGCGAACTAGTCTCTCAGTTTTAAAGCTATCTTGATGAAACTTGGTACAGATGTGTATTCTCTCTGCAGGCAGATCATTTGTTAAAATCGGCCGGATCGGATGACTATATCATATAGCTCCCATAGGAACAATCGGTTGCAAAAAAAATTTTTTTTGAGCTATTTCAACCAAATTAAGCCTATATGCATTTAGTAATCCCAAATCCCCAAATCCCATGTGCAAACCAAATTTCATCCGAATCGGACCACTATATCATATAGCTGCCATAGAAACAATCGGTTGAAAATGATGAAAATGCCTAGTATGAAAATTTTCAGTGTCGAATGAGCAATTAGGAACCACTGGTAACTGAATCCAATGAACGCAACATGCATGACTGCAAGGGTATTTAATCTTCGGCGAGCCGAAGATAACCTTTCTTTCTTGTTGACAATAAATTTAGTTTCACACATCATATTTCCACTGTAGTTAGTAAAGCTAAGGGAACTCTTGGGTTTATTAAATGCTGGTCTAAAGAATTTAATGATCCATTTGTCACCAAACTTCTTTACACATCCCTAGTCCGTCCCATTCTTGAGTATTGTTCATGTGTCTGGTCTCCTCAACATGCTCTTAGTCAAGCTTTAATTGAGTCAGTGCAGAATCTGTTTTTACTTTTTGCTCTTCGTGGACTTAATTGGGACCCAAATCTTCGCCTTCCATCTTATACTAACAGTCTCTTGCTTCTGAATCTGCCATTCCTTAGTAATCGGAGAAGAGTTCTTGGAGTAATCTTCCTCCATAAATTAATAATCGGTGATACCTGCTCCCCATCTCTTCTAGAATGCCTTTAATTTAATATTCCCACCAGGACCACTAGGTGCTACATCCCCTTATATTTTTTATTTTATTTATTAACGCAGACTTAAAGCAGTCGCGAGTATTTAATTGTATAATAACGTAGTATATAGATATATAATTTAAATTTAGACAATATTAAAAGTAATTATTAAAAATTTTAAATTTAAATTAAACTGAAATTAAAGAAAGATAATAACTAGACCATTAATCTGGGAATAACAAGCAAAGAAATTGATCCAACATTTGTTGCAAGGGTTGGGAAAAACCCAGAAAAACCCAACCAGATCATTAAAAATATGCCAAAACTAACCCGAAAGATCTCTGATTTAAGGGGAAGAATGAATGGCAGAGACTCCATTCTTACTGCCCTTGGAAATCAGAGATATAACGGAGTTGGCTGTAAAGAGAAGCTTTAAGATGAGAGAGAGAGAGAGAGATGTGTTAATCAATCTATAATGTTCATTATAATTAGCACATAATACCCGAAAACGATTGTGCAAAGCGTAGTCAGTAGTGCATGTAGGAAGAGTTAAAGGGACGTCGTACCTAGTGGTCCTGGTGGGAATATTAAATTTAAGGCGTTCTAAAAGAGAGGGGGAGCAGATATCACTGATTATTAATTTATGGAGGAAGATTACTCCAAGAACTCTTCTCCGATTAGTAAGGGATGGCAGATTCAGAAGCAAGAGTCTGCTAGTATAAGATGGAAGGCGAAGGTTGGGGTCCCAATTAAGTCCACGAAGCGCGAAGAGTAAAAACTGCTTCTGCACTGACTCAATTAATGATTGACTATTAGCATGTTGAGGAGACCAGACACATGAGCAATACTCAAGAATGGGACGGACTAGGGATGTGTAAAGAAGTTTGGTGACAAATGGATCATTAAATTCTTTAGACCAGCGTTTAATAAAACCAAGAGTTTCCTTAGCTTTATTAACTATAGTGGAAATATGATGTGTGAAACTTAATTTATTATCAAAAAGAACACCGAGGTCATCGACTGATAATATACGTTTTAAAGGTACATTGTCAATGAGATAGTTGGCTAAGTAAGGAGCCACCCTGTTAAACGTCATAAACAGGCATTTAGAAAAATTTAGGTTCAAGTGATTAGTTATGCACCAGTTGTGCATAGAATTTAAATCATCTTGAAGTAGCGTATGATCTGGGGGATACTTATAAGACAATAATTATTTCACGTCATCGGCATACATAAGTATGCGACAATGGGCTAGTGAGGAAGGAAGGTCATTTATAAAGAGATTAAAAAATAGGGGGCCTAGGTGACTACCCTGGGGAACTCCAGAAGTAACAAAGACAGATTTAGATATGGCTGATCTAAGCATAACCCTTTGGGTCCTACCTGTAAGATATGATGATATCCACAGAAGAAGGGAAGGTGGGAAGCCTAAAATGCTTAGTTTATGGAGAAGGAGGTTATGATTTACAGAGTCAAACGCTTTACTGAAGTCAGTATAGATGACATCAGTTTGCATTCTATTAAGGAATGCCTCATTTACAACAGAGGTAAATTCCAATAAATTGGTCGAAGTCGACCGACTCTTAACAAAACCGTGTTGGGCAGGGGAGATAATTGACTTGCAGAGGTGTTGCAAAGTCGAAGTTATTATTTTTTCGAAGAGCTTAGGGATTGCGGACAACTTCGCAATTCCCCTGTAGTTGGATATATCCGACTTGCAACCTTTTTTATGCAGAGGGATAATGTAAGATTCTTTCCAAAAGGAAGGAAAGACAGAGGATTCCAAAGAGAGGTTAAAAAGAATTGAAAGCGGTTCAATTATAGAAGAACAGCACTCCTTAAGCACGCAACTAGGAATGTTGTCAGGCCCAGGAGAGAAGGAAGATTTTAGATTGTTAATGGACGAGAGCCGGCAACTATCAGAAATATAAGGGAAAAAAACGCAATTAGAGGATGGGAGTTTAAAAAGGTAAAAGAAGTTAGAAGGCAGACTAGGGGAATACGTGGATTGAAAAAAGTTAGCAAAGAGATCGGAAGCAGCCGAGTCCTCACTTACTTTAGTGGTATTAAAGAAAAAAGAAGAGGGTAAAGTAGAAGATTTGCGTTTAGAGTTAACGAAGTTATAAAAGTGTTTAGGATCGCGCGCAAATTGATTCTTGCAACGAACGAGATAATTTTCATAGCATTGAGAATTAAGAAGGGTAAAGGCTGCTTTTGCTTTAGAATAATTTAAAAAGTCTAAGCTAGAACCTGTCTGCTTGAACTTTTTAAAATATTTTTATTTTTTTTTTTTAAGTTAGATAGTCTTGGTGAGAACCAAGGAGATTTATGTGAAACGGACTTTACAACACTATATCAGACATATACAGACATCAAAGATTGAATTTAATATGTTGTAAAAATACTCAACAGCTATGTTAATATCATTCGTGCTGTATAGTATAGACCAGTCAGTAGCAAAAATCAGTTGGTTTAGCAAAGAAAAATTTCCTTTGCGAAAGCAACGGCGCGACTTGGAAGAGGATGAAGGAGGTGAACGGATGAAGTTAGGGATAGACAGGGAAAGTTATCTTCCTACATGCACTACCGACTATGCTTTGCACAATCGTTTTCGGGTATTATGCGCTAATTATAATGAATATTATAGATTGATTGACACATCTCTCTCTCTCGGATCATATAGCTTCTCTTTACAGACAACTCCGTTATATCTCTGATTTCCAAGGGCAGTAAGAATGGAGTCATTGCCATTCATTCTTCCCCTTAAATCAGAGATCTTTCGTGTTAGTTTTGGCATATTTTTATTGACCTGGTTGCGTTTTTCTGGGTTTTTCCCAACCCTTGCAACAAATGTTGGATCAATTTCTTTGCTTGTTATTCCCAGATTAATGGTCTAATTACTATCTTTTTATACCCGTTACTCGTAGAGTAAAAGGGTATATTGTATTCGTTGGAATGTATGTAACAGGGAGAAGGAGACATGGCAGACCCCATAAAGTATATATATTCTTGATCAGCATGACTAGCCGAGTCGATATAGCCATGTCCGTCTGTCCATCTGTCCGTCCGTCCGTCTGTCCGTCTGTGTGATCAAAAGGATCTCAGAGACTATAAGAGCTAGAAAGGCCCGAGTGATCGCAAACGAAATATAAAATGCCCAAGCAGTACAAGTTTGTTTTTGTTTTTTGACACGCCCACTTTAGGGGCTTCTATGTGCATATAAAGCTAAAAACAGGTAAAAATAGCATGTTTTAGTATAGAAAACTTTTTTGTTAGCAATGCTATCTAAACCAAATTGACACAGAAAGTACACGTCTAGGGAGTACATATACTGACCAAGTTTGATCCAAATCGGACAACTATATCGTATAGCTTCAATAGGGACATATGAATTTATATGAATAACTTTTGCGTGGGCCAAGCAATTTTAGTGAAACTCACACAGAATATATCTGTCAATAATATAAACATATTGACTAAGATTCATCCAAATCGGACAACTATATCGTATAGCTCCCATAGGGACAATTGGTCAAAAGTACGCTCCAAATATGAATTTATATGAATAACTTTTGCGTGGGCCAAGCAATTTTAGTGAAACTCACACAGAATATATTTGTCAATAATATAAACATACTGACCAAGTTTCATTCAAATCGGACGACTATATCGTATTGCTCCCATAGGGACGATCGGGTAAAAATACGCTGTAAATATGAATTTGTATGAAAATTTTCGGTATTTCCCAAGTCATCTGAATTAAAATCAATAGGGTCGATTGCCTAAACGATTGTACTATTATTATTATCATATCCCATTGTTAATAATATAATTAAACTGAGTAACGGGTATCCTAAAGTCGCGAGGCGACTATAGCATTCTTTCTTGTTTAATTTCAGTTTTATTAGACCCAGTACTCTAAACAAGAAAGAAAAGTACAGTCGAGCACGCCCGACCGTAAAATACTCTCTGCAATTTATTCCCCATCATTTAATAAAATCGGTATCCAAGTATATCAATTGATACTTGCAACAAAACACGTTGAAAGAAAAACATATGATTGTATGTATACACACACATACACATTTGACATTATAAGTATGCACGCACATATGTATGTGTGTATATGTAATACAAACACAATTGCTCGGCACAGCCAGCATTCGCGGGCAGCGCTGCCGCTAGAAAGCCGCGAAAACATTCGCTCACATGTTTGTATATTTCTGTCTCGCTTGCACACATGCATTAACCTTGAGTTCAATTATTAACTTTCTTACATGGATACTTTTTTTGTTTAAAGTCCGATTTATATGCAACTTTCAGGATATTTTAATATACTTTGTCTTCAAATGAATGTGAAATAACAATACTGTACGATAAGAACATATGCCTTAAAATCGGCATTAAAGTTTGCAAATTACTTTATTTCTTGTGGGAAAAGGGGGCGTGTCAGTCCAAAATTTTTGCTGACAATGCAATTATGGCGTCTCTAGGAACCTACATACCAAAATTGGTGTTCCTATGTGCCATAGTTACTGAGATATTTGCCCAAACCATAAATTTTTTACGAGGTGTGTCTCGTTTTTTGCTCATTGTGGGCGAATGGGGCGTGGCATCGAAAAAAAAAGATTCTTGTATTGACTGACTTAATATCGAGTCGATAGAGACCAAGTTCAAACTTATAGCTCTTACCATCTCTGAAATCTGTTTGTTCATACGGACGGACAGACAGACGGACAGACTGACGTGGCTACGTCGACTCGGCTTGTGATGCTGATCAAGAATATATATACTTTATGGGGTCTGCCACACCTCCTTCTGCCTGTTACATACATTTTTTTTTGCACAAACCCAATATACTCTCTCTTGCAGAGAGTATAACAAGTAAGAAAGGCTACAGTCGAGCGAGCCGACTGTAAAAGACCCCGTACTCACAGAAGTGCGCATTTTCCATACGAAATAGAAGAAAAACGGAGTTACTCACATTTTGTATACATACATATTTATATACAAATGTATGTAAATATATACACAATTAAATGCACAATTTCCTTACTTGGCTTATTTTAAAAAAAATAAACCTTGTTTTACAATTTGAAATTAAATTTAAATTTAAAAAAATTTTTGTTTAACTTTGACTGGACTCGAACCTGGGACCCACGAGGATTTGCAAAAAATGAGCCGCGACCCTACCAATAAGACCACGTTCTGCTGATAATTCAGTTGGATTATTTTCATTCACATGCAATAATTGTTTATTTAACACACTACACTGCTTGCTGCAGTTTGTGTAGTTTAACGTAGACTTTTCTATTGCAAGCAGTGTAACCAAACAATTTGTACATAAAATTCAGCATTTTTGATTAATTTGTTTCATATGTTGTTGTTGTCCGATTTGGACCAAATTTAGTGGGGATATTTTAAATAATTATACACACATCCACTGTGAGTTTGGTTGCGATCGCTCAACCAACACTACATGTCTTCATACAAACTTTTTATTTTTGACCGGTTTGTCCTATGAGAGCTATAGGCTATAGTTGTCCGATCCGGACCAAACTTGGTGAGGATTGTTATAATGGTACCATACACATAATGTGTGAATTTGGTCTCTCTAGCTCTAGTCGTTTTCAAGTTATGGTGATGTGAAAACAGTTTCTTACAATTTGCGGGGTCGGTGGGGGGCGTGGCAAAAATTTGAAATAAACTTAACCTGCCTGACATATAGACGGACTTTCATTCCAAATTTGGCTGCTCTAGCTCTTGTAGTTTAGAAAATCCAGGTGTTCATACGGACGGACGGACAGACAGACGGACAGACGGACAGACAGACAGACGGACAGACGGACAGACAGACAGACGGACAGACGGACATTTCTGTATCGGTAGTTTACGCACATTTCGCTTCAGACAAACCTAATAGACCCCTATACTCTTTTTTAGAGTACGGGGTCTAAAAAGAGTAGAGGGGTCTATTAAGTTTGTCTGAAGCGAAATGTGCGTAACAGGCAGAAGGAGGCGTGACAGACCCCATAAAGTATATATATTCTTGATCAGCATCAACAGCCGAGACGATTTAGCGATGCCCGTCTG
>JAEIGM010000417.1:0-29996 GCA_018903735.1 Drosophila cardini
GTTAAAGAGAGGAATAAGGGTCAAACGCAGAGAATATAATTGAATACGGGTCATACTTGGGGTTTTAATGACAGGTGGTGGCTATACATTGAGCTAGAAAGGGATTTAGGGTCGCTTGTGGGGGGTCAGATGACAGTTAAGAGGTAAACATGGAGTTAAAGAGGTGAATAAGGGTCAAACGCAGAGAATATAATTAAGATTGGAGCCAAAAGTTGAGTTAAGTAGGGGAATAGGGGTCTTACGTGGGGTTAAGTAATTAGAGATATAGGGCTAAACATGGAGTTAAAGAAGGTGAATAAGGGTCAAACGCAGAGAATATAGTTAAGAGGTAAACTTGGGGTTTAAAGAGGTGGTGTTTCAGAGAATATAATTAAGTTGTGGGGAGTCAGAATAGGGGTACGTAGGTTAGAGATATGGGCTAAACATGGAGTTAAAGAGGTGAATAAGGGTCAAACGCAGAGAATATAATTGAATACGGGTCATACTTGGGGTTTTAATGACAGGTGGTGGCTATACATTGAGCTAGAAAGGATTTAGGGTCGCTTGTGGGGGTCAGATGACAGTTAAGAGGTAAACATGGAGTTAAAGAGGTGAATAAGCGTCAAACGCAGAGAATATAATTAAGATAGGAGCCAAAAGTTGAGTTTTGTAGGGGAATAGGGGTCTTACGTGGGGTTTAACTGACAGATAGGGGCTAAACATTGAGCCAGAAAGGGATTTAGGGTCGCTTGTGGGGGTCAGATGACAGTTAAGAGGTAAACATGGAGTTAAAGAGGTGAATAAGCGTCAAACGCAGAGAATATAATTAAGATTGGAGCCAAAAGTTGAGTTTTGTAGGGGAATAGGGGTCTTACGTGGGGTTTAACTGACAGATAGGGGCTAAACATTGAGCCAGAAAGGGATTTAGGGTCGCTTGTGGGGGTCAGATGACAGTTAAGAGGTAAACATGGAGTTAAAGAGGTGAATAAGCGTCAAACGCAGAGAATATAATTAAGATAGGAGCCAAAAGTTGAGTTTTGTAGGGGAATAGGGGTCTTACGTGGGGTTTAACTGACAGATAGGGGCTAAACATTGAGCCAGAAAGGGATTTAGGGTCGCTTGTGGGGGTCAGATGACAGTTAAGAGGTAAACATGGAGTTAAAGAGGTGAATAAGGGTCAAACGCAGAGAATATTATTAAGATTGGACCCAAAAGTTGAGTTAAGTAGGAGAATAGGGGTCATACGTGGGGTTAAGTTTAGAGATATGGGCTAAACATGGAGTTAAAGAGGTGAATAAGGGTCAAACGCAGAGAATATAATTGAATACGGGTCATACTTGGGGTTTTAATGACAGGTGGTGGCTAAACATTGAGCTAGAAAGGGATTTAGGGTCGCTTGTGGGGGTCAGATGACAGTTAAGAGGTAAACATGGAGTTAAAGAGGTGAATAAGCGTCAAACGCAGAGAATATAATTAAGATTGGAGCCAAAAGTTGAGTTTTGTAGGGGAATAGGGGTCTTACGTGGGGTTTAACTGACAGATAGGGGCTAAACATTGAGCCAGAAAGGGATTTAGGGTCGCTTGTGGGGGTCAGATGACAGTTAAGAGGTAAACATGGAGTTAAAGAGGTGAATAAGGGTCAAACGCAGAGAATATTATTAAGATTGGACCCAAAAGTTGAGTTAAGTAGGAGAATAGGGGTCATACGTGGGGTTAAGTTTAGAGATATGGGCTAAACATGGAGTTAAAGAGAGGAATAAGGGTCAAACGCAGAGAATATAATTGAATACGGGTCATACTTGGGGTTTTAATGACAGGTGGTGGCTAAACATTGAGCTAGAAAGGGATTTAGGGTCGCTTGTGGGGGTCAGATGACAGTTAAGAGGTAAACATGGAGTTAAAGAGGTGAATAAGCGTCAAACGCAGAGAATATAATTAAGATTGGAGCCAAAAGTTGAGTTTTGTAGGGGAATAGGGGTCTTACGGTTGGGGTTTTAATGACAGATGGTGGCTAAACATTGAGCCAGAAAGGGATTTAGGGTCGCTTGTGGGGGTCAGATGACAGTTAAGAGGTAAACATGGAGTTAAAGAGGTGAATAAGGGTCAAACGCAGAGAATATAATTAAGATTGGAGCCAAAAGTTGAGTTAAGTAGGGGAATAGGGGTCTATACTTGGGGTTTTAATGACAGATGGGGGCTAAACATTGAGCTAGAAAGGGATTTAGGGTCGCTTGTGGGGGTCAGATGACAGTTAAGGGGTAAACATGGAGTTAAAGAGGTGAATAAGGGTCAAACGCAGAGAATATAATTAAGATTGGAGCCAAAAGTTGAGTTAAGTAGGGGAATACGGGTCATACTTGGGGTTTTAATGACAGATGGTGGCTAAACATTGAGCTAGAAAGGGATTTAGGGTCGCTTGTGGGGGTCAGATGACAGTTAAGAGGTAAACATGGAGTTAAAGAGGTGAATAAGGGTCAAACGCAGAGAATATAATTAAGATTAGGAGCCAAAAGTTGAGTTTTGTAGGGGAATAGGGGTCTTACTTGGGGTTTTAACTGACAGATAGGTGGCTAAACATTGAGCCAGAAAGGGATTTAGGGTCGCTTGTGGGGGTCAGATGACAGTTAAGAGGTAAACATGGAGTTAAAGAGGTGAATAAGGGTCAAACGCAGAGAATATAATTAAGATTGGAGCCAAAAGTTGAGTTAAGTAGGGGAATACGGGTCATACTTGGGGTTTTAATGACAGATGGTGGCTAAACATTGAGCTAGAAAGGGATTTAGGGTCGCTTGTGGGGGTCAGATGACAGTTAAGAGGTAAACATGGAGTTAAAGAGGTGAATAAGGGTCAAACGCAGAGAATATAATTAAGATTGGAGCCAAAAGTTGGGTTAAGTAGGAGAATAGGGGTCATACGTGGGGTTTTAATGACAGATGGTTTCTAAACATTGAGCTAAAAGGGATTTGGGGTCGCTTGTGGTGGTCAGATGACAGTTAAGAGGTAAACATGGAGTTAAAGAGGTGAATAAGCGTCAAACGCAGAGAATATAATTAAGATTGGAGCCAAAAGTTGAGTTTTGTAGGGGAATACGGGTCATACTTGGGGTTTTAATGACAGATAGGTGGCTAAACATTGAGCTAGAAAGGGATTTAGGGTCGCTTGTGGGGGTCAGATGACAGTTAAGAGGTAAACATGGAGTTAAAGAGGTGAATAAGGGTCAAACGCAGAGAATATAATTAAGATTGGAGCCAAAAGTTGAGTTTTGTAGGGGAATAGGGGTCATACTTGGGGTTTTAATGACAGATAGGTGGCTAAACATTGAGCCAGAAAGGGATTTAGGGTCGCTTGTGGGGGTCAGATGACAGTTAAGAGGTAAACATGGAGTTAAAGAGGTGAATAAGCGTCAAACGCAGAGAATATAATTAAGATTGGAGCCAAAAGTTGAGTTAAGTAGGGGAATAGGGGTCATACTTGGGGTTTTAATGACAGATGGTGGCTAAACATTGAGCTAGAAAGGGATTTAGGGTCGCTTGTGGGGGTCAGATGACAGTTAAGAGGTAAACATGGAGTTAAAGAGGTGAATAAGGGTCAAACGCAGAGAATATAATTAAGATTGGAGCCAAAAGTTGAGTTAAGTAGGGGAATACGGGTCATACTTGGGGTTTTAATGACAGATGGTGGCTAAACATTGAGCTAGAAAGGGATTTAGGGTCGCTTGTGGGGGTCAGATGACAGTTAAGAGGTAAACATGGAGTTAAAGAGGTGAATAAGCGTCAAACGCAGAGAAAATAATTAAGATAGGAGCCAAAAGTTGAGTTTTGTAGGGGAATAGGGGTCATACGTGGGGTTTTAATGACAGATAGGTGGCTAAACATTGAGCCAGAAAGGGATTTAGGGTCGCTTGTGGGGGTCAGATGACAGTTAAGAGGTAAACATGGAGTTAAAGAGGTGAATAAGCGTCAAACGCAGAGAATATAATTAAGATTGGAGCCAAAAGTTGAGTTTTGTAGGGGAATAGGGGTCATTACGTGGGGTTTTAATGACAGATTGGGGCTAAACATTGAGCCAGAAAGGGATTTAGGGTCGCTTGTGGGGGTCAGATGACAGTTAAGAGGTAAACATGGAGTTAAAGAGGTGAATAAGCGTCAAACGCAGAGAAAATAATTAAGATAGGAGCCAAAAGTTGAGTTTTGTAGGGGAATAGGGGTCTTACGTGGGGTTTAACTGACAGATAGGGGCTAAACATTGAGCCAGAAAGGGATTTAGGGTCGCTTGTGGGGGTCAGATGACAGTTAAGAGGTAAACATGGAGTTAAAGAGGTGAATAAGGGTCAAACGCAGAGAATATAATTAAGATTGGAGCCAAAAGTTGAGTTAAGTAGGGGAATAGGGGTCATACGTGGGGTTTTAATGACAGATGGTGGCTAAACATTGAGCTAGAAAGGGATTTAGGGTCGCTTGTGGGGGTCAGATGACAGTTAAGAGGTAAACATGGAGTTAAAGAGGTGAATAAGCGTCAAACGCAGAGAATATAATTAAGATTGGAGCCAAAAGTTGAGTTTTGTAGGGGAATAGGGGTCTTACGTGGGGTTTTAATGACAGATAGGGGCTAAACATTGAGCTAGAAAGGGATTTAGGGTCGCTTGTGGGGGTCAGATGACAGTTAAGAGGTAAACATGGAGTTAAAGAGGTGAATAAGCGTCAAACGCAGAGAATATAATTAAGATTGGAGCCAAAAGTTGAGTTTTGTAGGGGAATAGGGGTCTTACGTGGGGTTTTAATGACAGATAGGGGCTAAACATTGAGCCAGAAAGGGATTTAGGGTCGCTTGTGGGGGTCAGATGACAGTTAAGAGGTAAACATGGAGTTAAAGAGGTGAATAAGCGTCAAACGCAGAGAATATAATTAAGATTGGAGCCAAAAGTTGAGTTTTGTAGGGGAATAGGGGTCTTACGTGGGGTTTAACTGACAGATAGGGGCTAAACATTGAGCCAGAAAGGGATTTAGGGTCGCTTGTGGGGGTCAGATGACAGTTAAGAGGTAAACATGGAGTTAAAGAGGTGAATAAGCGTCAAACGCAGAGAATATAATTAAGATTGGAGCCAAAAGTTGAGTTTAAGTAGGGGAATAGGGGTCATACGTGGGGTTTTAATGACAGATGGTGGCTAAACATTGAGCTAGAAAGGGATTTAGGGTCGCTTGTGGGGGTCAGATGACAGTTAAGAGGTAAACATGGAGTTAAAGAGGTGAATAAGCGTCAAACGCAGAGAATATAATTAAGATTGGAGCCAAAAGTTGAGTTTTGTAGGGGAATAGGGGTCATACTTGGGGTTTTAATGACAGATGGTGGCTAAACATTGAGCTAGAAAGGGATTTAGGGTCGCTTGTGGGGGTCAGATGACAGTTAAGAGGTAAACATGGAGTTAAAGAGGTGAATAAGCGTCAAACGCAGAGAATATAATTAAGATAGGAGCCAAAAGTTGAGTTTTGTAGGGGAATAGGGGTCTTACGTGGGGTTTAACTGACAGATAGGGGCTAAACATTGAGCCAGAAAGGGATTTAGGGTCGCTTGTGGGGGTCAGATGACAGTTAAGAGGTAAACATGGAGTTAAAGAGGTGAATAAGGGTCAAACGCAGAGAATATAATTAAGATTGGAGCCAAAAGTTGAGTTAAGTAGGGGAATAGGGGTCATACGTGGGGTTAAGTTTAGAGATATGGGCTAAACATGGAGTTAAAGAGAGGAATAAGGGTCAAACGCAGAGAATATAATTGAATACGGGTCATACTTGGGGTTTTAATGACAGGTGGTGGCTAAACATTGAGCTAGAAAGGGATTTAGGGTCGCTTGTGGGGGTCAGATGACAGTTAAGAGGTAAACATGGAGTTAAAGAGGTGAATAAGGCGTCAAACGCAGAGAATATAATTAAGATTGGAGCCAAAAGTTGAGTTTTGTAGGGGAATAGGGGTCTTACTTGGGGTTTTAACTGACAGATGGGGGCTAAACATTGAGCCAGAAAGGGATTTAGGGTCGCTTGTGGGGGTCAGATGACAGTTAAGAGGTAAACATGGAGTTAAAGAGGTGAATAAGGGTCAAACGCAGAGAATATAATTAAGATTGGAGCCAAAAGTTGAGTTAAGTAGGGGAATAGGGGTCATACGTGGGGTTAAGTTTAGAGATATGGGCTAAACATGGAGTTAAAGAGGTGAATAAGGGTCAAACGCAGAGAATATAATTAAGATAAAAAGTTGGTTAAGTAGGGAATACGGGTCATACTTGGGGTTTTAATGACAGGTGGTGGCTAAACATTGAGCTAGAAAGGGATTTAGGGTCGCTTGTGGGGGTCAGATGACAGTTAAGAGGTAAACATGGAGTTAAAGAGGTGAATAAGCGTCAAACGCAGAGAATATAATTAAGATTGGAGCCAAAAGTTGAGTTATGTAGGGGAATAGGGGTCTTACGTGGGGTTTAACTGACAGATAGGGGCTAAACATTGAGCCAGAAAGGGATTTAGGGTCGCTTGTGGGGGTCAGATGACAGTTAAGAGGTAAACATGGAGTTAAAGAGGTGAATAAGGGTCAAACGCAGAGAATATAATTAAGATTGGAGCCAAAAGTTGAGTTAAGTAGGGGAATAGGGGTCATACTTGGGGTTTTAATGACAATAAGGGTGTAAACATTGAGCCAGAAAGGGATTTAGGGTCGCTTGTGGGGGTCAGATGACAGTTAAGAGGTAAACATGGAGTTAAAGAGGTGAATAAGGGTCAAACGCAGAGAATATAATTAAGATTGGAGCCAAAAGTTGAGTTAAGTAGGGGAATACGGGTCATACTTGGGGTTTTAATGACAGATGGTGGCTAAACATTGAGCCAGAAAGGGATTTAGGGTCGCTTGTGGGGGTCAGATGACAGTTAAGAGGTAAACATGGAGTTAAAGAGGTGAATAAGCGTCAAACGCAGAGAATATAATTAAGATTGGAGCCAAAAGTTGAGTTTTGTAGGGGAATAGGGGTCTTACGTGGGGTTTAACTGACAGATGGGGGCTAAACATTGAGCCAGAAAGGGATTTAGGGTCGCTTGTGGGGGTCAGATGACAGTTAAGAGGTATACTTGGAGTTAAGGAGGTGAATAAGGGTCAAACGCAGAGAATATAATTAAGATTGGAGCCAAAAGTTGAGTTTTGTAGAGGAATTGGGGTCTTACGTGGGGTTTTAATGACAGATTGGGGCTAAACAATGAGCCAGAAAGGGATTTAGGGTCGCTTGTGGGGGTCAGATGACAGTTAAGAGGTAAACATGGAGTTAAAGAGGTGAATAAGGGTCAAACGCAGAGAATATAATTAAGATTGGAGCCAAAAGTTGAGTTAAGTAGGGGAATAGGGGTCATACTTGGGGTTTTAATGACAGATGGTGGCTAAACATTGAGCTAGAAAGGGATTTAGGGTCGCTTGTGGGGGTCAGATGACAGTTAAGAGGTAAACATGGAGTTAAAGAGGTGAATAAGGGTCAAACGCAGAGAATATAATTAAGATAGGAGCCAAAAGTTGAGTTTTGTAGGGGAATAGGGGTCTTACGTGGGGTTTAACTGACAGATAGGGGCTAAACATTGAGCCAGAAAGGGATTTAGGGTCGCTTGTGGGGGTCAGATGACAGTTAAGAGGTAAACATGGAGTTAAAGATATAAAGGGTGAATAAGCGTCAAACGCAGAGAATATAATTAAGATTGGAGCCAAAAGTTGAGTTTTGTAGGGGAATAGGGGTCTTACGTGGGGTTTAATTGACAGATAGGGGCTAAACATTGAGCAGTTAAAGAGGTGAATTATAGGGTCAAACGCAGAGAATATAAATTAAGATTTGAGGCCAAAAGTTGAGTTAAGTAATAAGGGAATACGGGTCTTGTGGTTTGGGTTGGTGGCTAAACATTGAGCTAGAAAGGGATTTAGGGTCGCTTGTTGGGGTCAGATGACAGTTAATGGGCTAAACATGGAGTTAAAGAGGTGAATAAGCGTCAAACGCAGAGAATATAATTAAGATTGGAGCCAAAAGTTGAGTTTAGTAGGGGAATAGGGGTCATACTTGGGGTTTTAATGACAGATAGGTGGCTAAACATTGAGCTAGAAAGGGATTTAGGGTCGCTTGTGGGGGTCAGATGACAGTTAAGAGGTAAACATGGAGTTAAAGAGGTGAATAAGGGTCAAACGCAGAGAATATAATTAAGATTGGAGCCAAAAGTTGAGTTAAGTAGGGGAATAGGGGTCATACGTGGGGTTTTAATGACAGATAGGTGGCTAAACATTGAGTTAGAAAGGGATTTAGGGTCGCTTGTGGGGGTCAGATGACAGTTAAGAGGTAAACATGGAGTTAAAGAGGTGAATAAGGGTCAAACGCAGAGAAATTTAATGACAGATTAGGGGCCAAACATTGAGCTAGAAAGGGATTTAGGGTCTTTGTGGGGTCAGTTGACAGTTAAGGGCTAAACATGGAGTTAAAGAGGTGAATAAGGGTCAAACGCAGAGAATATAATTAAGATTGGAGCCAAAAGTTGAGTTAAGTAGGGGAATACGGGTCATACTTGGGGTTTTAATGACAGATGGTGGCTAAACATTGAGCCAGAAAGGGATTTAGGGTCGCTTGTGGGGGTCAGATGACAGTTAAGAGGTAAACATGGAGTTAAAGAGGTGAATAAGCGTCAAACGCAGAGAATATAATTAAGATTGGAGCCAAAAGTTGAGTTTTGTAGGGTAATAGGGGTCTTACGTGGGGTTTAACTGACAGATAGGGGCTAAACATGGAGTTAAAGAGGTGAATAAGCGTCAAACGCAGAGAATATAATTAAGATTTTAGCCAAAAGTTGAGTTAAGTAGGGAAATACGGGTCATACTTGGGGTTTTAATGACAGATTGTGGCTAAACATTGAGCTAGAAAGGGATTTAGGGTCGCTTGTGGGGGTCAGATGACAGTTAAGAGGTATACATGGAGTTAAGGAGGTGAATAAGGGTCAAACGCAGAGAATATAATTAAGATTGGAGCCAAAAGTTGAGTTAAGTAGGAGAATAGGGGTCATACGTGGGGTTTTAATGACAGATGGTGGCTAAACATTGAGCTAGAAAGGGATTTAGGGTCGCTTGTGGGGGTCAGATGACAGTTAAGAGGTAAACATGGAGTTAAAGAGGTGAATAAGCGTCAAACGCAGAGAATATAATTAAGATTGGAGCCAAAAGTTGAGTTTTGTAGGGGAATAGGGGTCTTACGTGGGGTTTAACTGACAGATAGGGGCTAAACATTGAGCCAGAAAGGGATTTAGGGTCGCTTGTGGGGGTCAGATGACAGTTAAGAGGTAAACATGGAGTTAAAGAGGTGAATAAGGGTCAAACGCAGAGAATATAATTAAGATTGGAGCCAAAAGTTGAGTTAAGTAGGAGAATAGGGGTCATACGTGGGGTTAAGTTTAGAGATATGGGCTAAACATGGAGTTAAAGAGGTGAATAAGGGTCAAACGAGAGTCAAAAGCAGAGAATATAGTTGAATACGGGTCATACTTGGGGTTTTAATGACAGATGGTGGCTAAACATTGAGCTAGAAAGGGATTTAGGGTCGCTTGTGGGGGTCAGATGACAGTTAAGAGGTAAACATGGAGTTAAAGAGGTGAATAAGGGTCAAACGCAGAGAATATAATTAAGATTGGAGCCAAAAGTTGAGTTAAGTAGGAGAATAGGGGTCATACGTGGGGTTTTAATGACAGATGGTGGCTAAACATTGTGCTAGAAAGGGATTTAGGGTCGCTTGTGGGGGTCAGATGACAGTTAAGAGGTAAACATGGAGTTAAAGAGGTGAATAAGGGTCAAACGCAGAGAATATAATTAAGATTGGAGCCAAAAGTTGAGTTAAGTAGGAGAATAGGGGTCATACGTGGGGTTAAGTTTAGAGATATGGGCTAAACATGGAGTTAAAGAGGTGAATAAGGGTCAAACGCAGAGAATATAATTAAGATTGGAGCCAAAAGTTGAGTTAAGTAGGGGAATACGGGTCATACTTGGGGTTTTAATGACAGATGGTGGCTAAACATTGAGCTAGAAAGGGATTTAGGGTCGCTTGTGGGGGTCAGATGACAGTTAAGAGGTAAACATGGAGTTAAAGAGGTGAATAAGGGTCAAACGCAGAGAATATAATTAAGATTGGAGCCAAAAGTTGAGTTTTGTAGGGGAATAGGGGTCTTACGTGGGGTTTAACTGACAGATAGGGGCTAAACATTGAGCTAGAAAGGGATTTAGGGTCTTGTTAAGTTTAGAGATAAGGGCTAAACATGGAGTTAAAGAGGTGAATAAGGGTCAAACGCAGAGAATATAATTAAGATTGGAGCCAAAAGTTGAGTTAAGTAGGGGAATACGGGTCATACTTGGGGTTTTAATGACAGATGGTGGCTAAACATTGAGCTAGAAAGGGATTTAGGGTCGCTTGTGGGGGTCAGATGACAGTTAAGAGGTAAACATGGAGTTAAAGAGGTGAATAAGCGTCAAACGCAGAGAATATAATTAAGATTGGAGCCAAAAGTTGAGTTAAGTAGGGGAATAGGGGTCATACTTGGGGTTTTAATGACAGATGGTGGCTAAACATTGAGCTAGAAAGGGATTTAGGGTCGCTTGTGGGGGTCAGATGACAGTTAAGAGGTAAACATGGAGTTAAAGAGGTGAATAAGGGTCAAACGCAGAGAATATAATTAAGATTGGAGCCAAAAGTTGAGTTTAAGTAGGGGAATAGGGGTCATACGTGGGGTTTAACTGACAGATAGGGGCTAAACATTGAGCTAGAAAGGATTTAGGGTCGCTTGTGGGGGTCAGATGACAGTTAAGAGGTAAACATGGAGTTAAAGAGGTGAATAAGGGTCAAACGCAGAGAATATAATTAAGATTGGAGCCAAAAGTTGAGTTAAGTAGGGGAATACGGGTCATACTTGGGGTTTTAATGACAGATGGTGGCTAAACATTGAGCTAGAAAGGGATTTAGGGTCGCTTGTGGGGGTCAGATGACAGTTAAGAGGTAAACATGGAGTTAAAGAGGTGAATAAGGGTCAAACGCAGAGAATATAATTAAGATTGGAGCCAAAAGTTGAGTTAAGTAGGGGAATAGGGGTCATACGTGGGGTTTTAATGACAGATGGTGGCTAAACATTGAGCTAGAAGGGATTTAGGGTCGCTTGTGGGGGTCAGATGACAGTTAAGAGGTAAACATGGAGTTAAAGAGGTGAATAAGCGTCAAACGCAGAGAATATAATTAAGATTGGAGCCAAAAGTTGAGTTTTGTAGGGGAATAGGGGTCTTACGTGGGGTTTTAATGACAGATTGTGGCTAAACATTGAGCCAGAAAGGGATTTAGGGTCGCTTGTGGGGGGCAGATGACAGTTAAGAGGTAAACATGGAGTTAAAGAGGTGAATAAGGGTCAAACGCAGAGAATATAATTAAGATTGGAGCCAAAAGTTGAGTTAAGTAGGAGAATAGGGGTCATACGTGGGGTTAAGTTTAGAGATATGGGCTAAACATGGAGTTAAAGGGTGAAGTTTAAACATGGAGTTAAAGAGGTGAATAAGGGTCAAACGCAGAGAATATAATTAAGATTGAGCCAAAAGTTGAGATAAGTAGGGGAATACGGGTCATACTTGGGGTTTTAATGACAGATGGTGGCTAAACATTGAGCTAGAAAGGGATTTAGGGTCGCTTGTGGGGGTCAGATGACAGTTAAGAGGTAAACATGGAGTTAAAGAGGTGAATAAGGGTCAAACGCAGAGAAAATTATTAAGATTGGACCCAAAAGTTGAGTTAAGTAGGGGAATAGGGGTCATACTTGGGGATTAACTGACAGATAGGGGCTAAACATTGAGCCAGAAAGGGATTTAGGGTCGCTTGTGGGGGGAAGATGACAGTTAAGAGGTAAACATGGAGTTAAAGAGGTGAATAAGGGTCAAACGCAGAGAATATAATTAAGATTGGAGCCAAAAGTTGAGTTAAGTAGGGGAATACGGGTCATACTTGGGGTTTTAATGACAGATGGTGGCTAAACATTGAGCTAGAAAGGGATTTAGGGTCGCTTGTGGGGGTCAGATGACAGTTAAGAGGTAAACATGGAGTTAAAGAGGTGAATAAGGGTCAAACGCAGAGAATATAATTAAGATTGGAGCCAAAAGTTGAGTTAAGTAGGAGAATAGGGGTCATACGTGGGGTTAAGTTTAGAGATATGGGCTAAACATGGAGTTAAAGAGGTGAATAAGGGTCAAACGCAGAGAATATAATTAAGATTGGAGCCAAAAGTTGGTTAAGTAGGGGAATACGGGTCATACTTGGGGTTTTAATGACAGATGGTGGCTAAACATTGAGCTAGAAAGGGATTTAGGGTCGCTTGTGGGGGTCAGATGACAGTTAAGAGGTAAACATGGAGTTAAAGAGGTGAATAAGGGTCAAACGCAGAGAATATAATTAAGATTGGAGCCAAAAGTTGAGTTAAGTAGGAGAATAGGGGTCATACGTGGGGTTTTAATGACAGATGGTGGCTAAACATTGTGCTAGAAAGGGATTTAGGGTCGCTTGTGGGGGTCAGATGACAGTTAAGAGGTAAACATGGAGTTAAAGAGGTGAATAAGGGTCAAACGCAGAGAATATAATTAAGATTGGAGCCCAAAGTTGGGTTAAGTAGGGGAATACGGGTCATACTTGGGGTTTTAATGACAGATGGTGGCTAAACATTGAGCTAGAAAGGGATTTAGGGTCGCTTGTGGGGGTCAGATGACAGTTAAGAGGTAAACATGGAGTTAAAGAGGTGAATAAGGGTCAAACGCAGAGAATATAATTAAGATTGGAGCCAAAAGTTGAGTTAAGTAGGGGAATAGGGTCTTCTGTTTGGGTTTTAATGACAGATAGGGGCTAAACATTGAGCTAGAAAGGGATTTAGGGTCGCTTGTGGGGGTCAGATGACAGTTAAGGGCTAAACATGGAGTTAAAGAGGTGAATAAGGGTCAAACGCAGAGAATATAATTAAGATTGGAGCCAAAAGTTGAGTTAAGTAGGGGAATACGGGTCATACTTGGGGTTTTAATGACAGATGGTGGCTAAACATTGAGCTAGAAAGGGATTTAGGGTCGCTTGTGGGGGTCAGATGACAGTTAAGAGGTAAACATGGAGTTAAAGAGGTGAATAAGGGTCAAACGCAGAGAATATAATTAAGATTGGAGCCAAAAGTTGAGTTAAGTAGGAGAATAGGGGTCATACGTGGGGTTAAGTTTAGAGATATGGGCTAAACATGGAGTTAAAGAGAGGAATAAGGGTCAAACGCAGAGAATATAATTAAGATTGGAGCCAAAAGTTGAGTTAAGTAGGAGAATACGGGTCATACTTGGGGTTTTAATGACAGATGGTGGCTAAACATTGAGCTAGAAAGGGATTTAGGGTCGCTTGTGGGGGTCAGATGACAGTTAAGAGGTAAACATGGAGTTAAAGAGGTGAATAAGCGTCAAACGCAGAGAATATAATTAAGATTGGAGCCAAAAGTTGAGTTAAGTAGGGAATAGGGAATAGGGGTCATACGTGGGGTTAAGTTTAGAGATATGGGCTAAACATGGAGTTAAAGAGGTGAATAAGGGTCAAACGCAGAGAATATAATTAAGATTGGAGCCAAAAGTTGAGTTAAGTAGGGGAATACGGGTCATACTTGGGGTTTTAATGACAGATGGTGGCTAAACATTGAGCTAGAAAGGGATTTAGGGGGTCAGATGACAGTTAAGAGGTAAACATGGAGTTAAAGAGGTGAATAAGGGTCAAACGCAGAGAATATAATTAAGATTGGAGCCAAAAGTTGAGTTAAGTAGGGGAATAGGGGTCATACGTGGGGTTAAGTTTAGAGATATGGGCTAAACATGGAGTTAAAGAGGTGAATAAGGGTCAAACGCAGAGAATATAATTAAGATTGGCCAAAGTTGAGTTAGTGGAATACGGGTCATACTTGGGGTTTTAATGACAGATGGTGGCTAAACATTGAGCTAGAAAGGGATTTAGGGTCGCTTGTGGGGGTCAGATGACAGTTAAGAGGTAAACATGGAGTTAAAGAGGTGAATAAGGGTCAAACGCAGAGAATATAATTAAGATTGGAGCCAAAAGTTGAGTTAAGTAGGGGAATAGGGGTCATACGTGGGGTTAAGTTTAGAGATATGGGCTAAACATGGAGTTAAAGAGGTGAATAAGGGTCAAACGCAGAGAATATAATATTTGAATAGGTCATACTTGGGGTTTTAATGACACAGGTGGTGGCTAAACATTGAGCTAGAAAGGGATTTAGGGTCGCTTGTGGGGGTCAGATGACAGTTAAGAGGTAAACATGGAGTTAAAGAGGTGAATAAGCGTCAAACGCAGAGAATATAATTAAGATTGGAGCCAAAAGTTGAGTTAAGTAGGGGAATAGGGGTCATACTTGGGGTTTTAATGACAGATGGTGGCTAAACATTGAGCTAGAAAGGGATTTAGGGTCGCTTGTGGGGGTCAGATGACAGTTAAGAGGTAAACATGGAGTTAAAGAGGTGAATAAGGGTCAAACGCAGAGAATATAATTAAGATTGGAGCCAAAAGTTGGGTTAAGTAGGGGAATAGGGGTCATACGTGGGGTTTAGGTCGTTTAGAGATATGGGCTAAACATGGAGTTAAAGAGGTGAATAAGGGTCAAACGCAGAGAATATAATTAAGATTTGGAGCCAAAAGTTGAGTTATGTAGGGGAATACGGGTCATACTTGGGGTTTTAATGACAGATTGGTGGCTAAACATTGAGCTAGAAAGGGATTTAGGGTCGCTTGTGGGGGTCAGATGACAGTTAAGAGGTAAACATGGAGTTAAAGAGGTGAATAAGGGTCAAACGCAGAGAATATAATTAAGATTGGAGCCAAAAGTTGAGTTAAGTAGGGGAATAGGGGTCATACTTGGGGTTTTAATGACAGATGGTGGCTAAACATTGAGCTAGAAAGGGATTTAGGGTCGCTTGTGGGGGTCAGATGACAGTTAAGAGGTAAACATGGAGTTAAAGAGGTGAATAAGCGTCAAACGCAGAGAATATAATTAAGATTGGAGCCAAAAGTTGAGTTATGTAGGGGAATAGGGGTCTTACGTGGGGTTTAACTGACAGATAGGGGCTAAACATTGAGCCAGAAAGGGATTTAGGGTCGCTTGTGGGGGTCAGATGACAGTTAAGAGGTAAACATGGAGTTAAAGAGGTGAATAAGGGTCAAACGCAGAGAATATAATTAAGATTGGAGCCAAAAGTTGAGTTAAGTAGGGGAATAGGGGTCATACGTGGGGTTAAGTTTAGAGATATGGGCTAAACATGGAGTTAAAGAGGTGAATAAGGGTCAAACGCAGAGAATATAATTAAGATTTAGCCAAAAGTTAGTTGTAGGGAATACGGGTCATACTTGGGGTTTTAATGACAGGTGGTGGCTAAACATTGAGCTAGAAAGGGATTTAGGGTCGCTTGTGGGGGTCAGATGACAGTTAAGAGGTAAACATGGAGTTAAAGAGGTGAATAAGGGTCAAACGCAGAGAATATAATTAAGATTGGAGCCAAAAGTTGAGTTAAGTAGGGGAATACGGGTCATACGTGGGGTTTAATGACAGATGGTGGCTAAACATTAGTAGAAAGGGATTTAGAGTATATGGGCTAAACATGGAGTTAAAGAGGTGAATAAGGGTCAAACGCAGAGAATATAATTAAGATTTAGCCAAAAGTTGAGTTAAGTAGGGAATACGGGTCATACTTGGGGTTTTAATGACAGATGGTGGCTAAACATTGAGCTAGAAAGGGATTTAGGGTCGCTTGTGGGGGTCAGATGACAGTTAAGAGGTAAACATGGAGTTAAAGAGGTGAATAAGGGTCAAACGCAGAGAATATAATTAAGATTGGAGCCAAAAGTTGGGTTAAGTAGGGGAATACGGGTCATACTTGGGGTTTTAATGACAGATGGTGGCTAAACATTGAGCTAGAAAGGGATTTAGGGTCGCTTGTGGGGGTCAGATGACAGTTAAGAGGTAAACATGGAGTTAAAGAGGTGAATAAGGGTCAAACGCAGAGAATATAATTAAGATTGGAGCCAAAAGTTGAGTTAAGTAGGGGAATAGGGGTCATACGTGGGGTTAAGTTTAGAGATATGGGCTAAACATGGAGTTAAAGAGGTGAATAAGCGTCAAACGCAGAGAATATAATAAAGATAGGAGCCAAAAGTTGAGTTTTGTAGGGGAATAGGGGTCTTACGTGGGGTTTTAATGACAGATGGTGGCTAAACATTGAGTTAGAAAGGGATTTAGGGTCGCTTGTGGGGGTCAGATGACAGTTAAGAGGTAAACATGGAGTTAAAGAGGTGAATAAGCGTCAAACGCAGAGAATATAATTAAGATTGGAGCCAAAAGTTGAGTTAAGTAGGAGAATAGGGGTCATACGTGGGGTTTTAATGACAGATGGTGGCTAAACATTGAGTTAGAAAGGGATTTAGGGTCGCTTGTGGAGGTCAGATGACAGTTAAGAGGTAAACATGGAGTTAAAGAGGTGAATAAGCGTCAAACGCAGAGAATATAATTAAGATAGGAGCCAAAAGTTGAGTTTTGTAGGGGAATAGGGGTCTTACGTGGGGTTTAACTGACAGATAGGGGCTAAACATTGAGCCAGAAAGGGATTTAGGGTCGCTTGTGGGGGTCAGATGACAGTTAAGAGGTAAACATGGAGTTAAAGAGGTGAATAAGCGTCAAACGCAGAGAATATAATTAAGATAGGAGCCAAAAGTTGAGTTTTGTAGGGGAATAGGGGTCTTACGTGGGGTTTAACTGACAGAGAGGGGCTAAACATTGAGACAGAAAAAGATTTAGGGTCGCTTGTGGGGCTCAGATGACAGTTAAGAGGTAAACATGGAGTTTAAGAGGTAAACATGGAGTTAAAGAGGTGAATAAGCGTCAAACGCAGAGAATATAATGAAGATTGGAGCCAAAAGTTGGGTTAAGTAGGGAAATACGGGTCATACGTGGGGTTAAGCTTAGAGATATGGGCTAAACATGGAGTTAAAGAGGTGAATAAGGGTCAAACGCAGAGAATATAATTAAGATTGGAGCCAAAAGTTGAGTAAAGTAGGAGAATAGGGGTCATACGTGGGGTTATAATGACAGATTGTGGCTAAACATTGAGCTAGAAAGGGATTTAGGGTCGCTTGTGGGGGTCAGATGACAGTTAAGAGGTAAACATGGAGTTAAAGAGGTGAATAAGCGTCAAACGCAGAGAATATAATTAAGATAGGAGCCAAAAGTTGAGTTTTTAGTAGGGGAATACGGGTCATACTTGGGGTTTTAATGACAGATAGGGGCTAAACATTGAGCTAGAAAGGGATTTAGGGTCGCTTGTGGGGGTCAGATGACAGTTAAGAGGTAAACATGGAGTTAAAGAGGTGAATAAGGGTCAAACGCAGAGAATATAATTAAGATTGGAGCCAAAAGTTGAGTTAAGTAGGAGAATAGGGGTCATACGTGGGGTTAAGTTTAGAGATATGGGCTAAACATGGAGTTAAAGAGAGGAATAAGGGTCAAACGCAGAGAATATAATTAAGATTTGAGCCAAAAGTTGAGTTAAGTAGGGGAATACGGGTCATACTTGGGGTTATAATGACAGGTGGTGGCTAAACATTGAGCTAGAAAGAGATTTAGGGTCGCTTGTGGGGGTCAGATGACAGTTAAGAGGTAAACATGGAGTTAAAGAGGTGAATAAGGGTCAAACGCAGAGAATATAATTAAGATTTGAGCCAAAAGTTGAGTTAAGTAGGGGAATAGGGGTCATACGTGGGGTTTTAATGACAGGGTTAAACATTGAGCTAGAAAGGGATTTAGTTTGGAGATATGGGCTAAACATGGAGTTAAAGAGGTGAATAAGGGTCAAACGCAGAGAATATAATTAAGATTTGAGCCAAAAGTTGAGTTAAGTAGGGGAATACGGGTCATACTTGGGGTTTTAATGACAGGTGGTGGCTAAACATTGAGCTAGAAAGAGATTTAGGGTCGCTTGTGGGGGTCAGATGACAGTTAAGAGGTAAACATGGAGTTAAAGAGGTGAATAAGGGTCAAACGCAGAGAATATAATTAAGATTTGAGCCAAAAGTTGAGTTAAGTAGGAGAATAGGGGTCATACGTGGGGTTAAGTTTAGAGATATGGGCTAAACATGGAGTTAAAGAGGGAATAAGGGTCAAACGCAGAGAATATTTAGAAAAGTTGGTTAAGTGGGAATACGGGTCATACTTGGGGTTTTAATGACAGATGGTGGCTAAACATTGAGCTAGAAAGGGATTTAGGGTCGCTTGTGGGGGTCAGATGACAGTTAAGAGGTAAACATGGAGTTAAAGAGGTGAATAAGCGTCAAACGCAGAGAATATAATTAAGATTGGAGCCAAAAGTTGAGTTTTGTAGGGGTATACGTGGGTTTAATGGGAGATAGGGGTCAAACATTGAGCTAGAAAGGGTTTTAGGGTCGCTTGTGGGGGTCAGATGACAGTTATGGGCTAAACATGGAGTTAAAGAGGTGAATAAGGGTCAAACGCAGAGAATATAATTAAGATTGGAGCCAAAAGTTGAGTTAAGTAGGGAAATACGGGTCATACTTGGGGTTTTAATGACAGATGGTGGCTAAACATTGAGCTAGAAAGGGATTTAGGGTCGCTTGTGGGGGTCAGATGACAGTTAAGAGGTAAACATGGAGTTAAAGAGGTGAATAAGCGTCAAACGCAGAGAATATAATTAAGATAGGAGCAAAAAGTTGAGTTAAGTAGGGGAATACGGGTCATACTTGGGGTTTTAATGACAGATGGTGGCTAAACATTGAGCTAGAAAGGGTCAGATGACAGTTAAGAGGTAAACATGGAGTTAAAGAGGTGAATAAGCGTCAAACGCAGAGAATATAATTAAGATTGGAGCCAAAAGTTGAGTTAAGTAGGGGAATAGGGGTCATACTTGGGGTTTTAATGACAGATGGTGGCTAAACATTGAGCTAGAAAGGGATTTAGGGTCGCTTGTGGGGGTCAGATGACAGTTAAGAGGTAAACATGGAGTTAAAGAGGTGAATAAGCGTCAAACGCAGAGAATATAATTAAGATTGGAGCCAAAAGTTGAGTTAAGTAGGGGAATACGGGTCATACTTGGGGTTTTAATGACAGATGGTGGCTAAACATTGAGTTAGAAAGGGATTTAGGGTCGCTTGTGGGGGTCAGATGACAGTTAAGAGGTAAACATGGAGTTAAAGAGGTGAATAAGCGTCAAACGCAGAGAATATAATTAAGATAGGAGCCAAAAGTTGAGTTTTGTAGGGGAATAGGGGTCTTACGTGGGGTTTTAATGACAGATGGTGGCTAAACATTGAGCCAGAAAGGGATTTAGGGTCGCTTGTGGGGGTCAGATGACAGTTAAGAGGTAAACATGGAGTTAAAGAGGTGAATAAGGGTCAAACGCAGAGAATATAATTAAGATTGGAGCCAAAAGTTGAGTTAAGTAGGAGAATAGGGGTCATACGTGGGGTTAAGTTTAGAGATATGGGCTAAACATGGAGTTAAAGAGGTGAATAAGGGTCAAACGCAGAGAATATAATATGAGCCAAAGTTGAGTAGTGGGAATACGGGTCATACTTGGGGTTTTAATGACAGGTGGTGGCTAAACATTGAGCTAGAAAGGGATTTAGGGTCGCTTGTGGGGGTCAGATGACAGTTAAGAGGTAAACATGGAGTTAAAGAGGTGAATAAGGGTCAAACGCAGAGAATATAATTAAGATTGGAGCCAAAAGTTGAGTTAAGTAGGGGAATAGGGGTCATACGTGGGGTTAAGTTTAGAGATATGGGCTAAACATGGAGTTAAAGAGGTGAATAAGGGTCAAACGCAGAGAATATAATTAAGATTTTAGCTAAAAGTTGAGTAAAGAAGGGAAATACGGGTCATACTTTTGGTTATAATGACAGATGGTGGCTAAACATTGAGCTAGAAAGGGATTTAGGGTCGCTTGTGGGGGTCAGATGACAGTTAAGAGGTAAACATGGAGTTAAAGAGGTGAATAAGCGTCAAACGCAGAGAATATAATTAAGATTGGAGCCAAAAGTTGGGTTAAGTATTTTGGGAATACGGGTCATACTTGGGGTTTTAATGACAGATGGTGGCTAAACATTGAGCTAGAAAGGGATTTAGGGTCGCTTGTGGGGGTCAGATGACAGTTAAGACGTAAACATGGAGTTAAAGAGGGGAATAAGCGTCAAACGCAGAAAATATAATCAAGATAGGAGCCAAAAGTTGAGTTAAGTAGGGGAATAGGGGTCATACGTGGGGTTAAGTTTAGAGATATGGGCTAAACATGGAGTTAAAGAGGTGAATAAGGGTCAAACGCAGAGAATATAATAAAGATTTTAGCCAAAAGTTGAGTTAAGTAGGGAAATACGGGTCATACTTGGGGTTTTAATGACAGATGGTGGCTAAACATTGAGCTAGAAAGGGATTTAGGGTCGCTTGTGGGGGTCAGATGACAGTTAAGAGGTAAACATGGAGTTAAAGAGGTGAATAAGGGTCAAACGCAGAGAAAATTATTAAGATTGGACCCAAAAGTTGAGTTAAGTAGGGGAATAGGGGTCATACGTGGGGTTAAGTTTAGAGATATGGGCTAAACATGGAGTTAAAGAGGTGAATAAGGGTCAAACGCAGAGAATATAATTACGATTTTAGCCAAAAGTTGAGATAAGTAGGGGAATACGGGTCATACTTGGGGTTTTAATGACAGAAGGTGGCTAAACATTGAGCTAGAAAGGGATTTAGGGTCGCTTGTGGGGGTCAGATGACAGTTAAGAGGTAAACATGGAGTTAAAGAGGTGAATAAGGGTCAAACGCAGAGAATATAATTAAGATTGGAGCCAAAAGTTGAGTTAAGTAGGGGAATAGGGGTCATACGTGGGGTTAAGTTTAGAGATATGGGCTAAACATGGAGTTAAAGAGGTGAATAAGCGTCAAACGCAGAGAATATAACTAAGATTTTAGCCAAAAGTTGAGTTAAGTAGGGGAATACGGGTCATACTTGGGGTTTTAATGACAGATGGTGGCTAAACATTGAGCTAGAAAGGGATTTAGGGTCGCTTGTGGGGGTCAGATGACAGTTAAGAGGTAAACATGGAGTTAAAGAGGTGAATAAGGGTCAAACGCAGAGAATATAATTAAGATTTTAGCCAAAAGTTGAGTTAAGTAGGGGAATACGGGTCATACTTGGGGTTTTAATGACAGATGGTGGCTAAACATTGAGCTAGAAAGGGATTTAGGGTCGCTTGTGGGGGTCAGATGACAGTTAAGAGGTAAACATGGAGTTAAAGAGGTGAATAAGCGTCAAACGCAGAGAATATAATTAAGATTGGAGCCAAAAGTTGAGTTAAGTAGGGGAATACGGGTCTATACTTGGGGTTTTAATGACAGATGGTGGCTAAACATTGAGCTAGAAAGGGATTTAGGGTCGCTTGTGGGGGTCAGATGACAGTTAAGAGGTAAACATGGAGTTAAAGAGGTGAATAAGGGTCAAACGCAGAGAATATTATTAAGATTGGACCCAAAAGATGAGTTAAGTATGGGAATAGGGGTCATACGTGGGGTTAAGCTTAAAGATATGAGCTAAACATGGAGTTAAAGAGGTGAATAAGCGTCAAACGCAGAGAAAATAATTAAGATTTTAGCCAAAAGTTGAGTTAAGTAGGGAAATACGGGTCATACTTGGGGTTTTAATGACAGATGGTGGCTAAACATTGAGCTAGTAAGGGATTTATTGTCGCTTGTGGGGGTCAGATGACAGTTAAGAGGTAAACATGGAGTTAAAGAGGTGAATAAGGGTCAAACGCAGAGAATATAATAAAGATTTTAGCCAGAAGTTTAGTTAAGTAGGGAAATACGGGTCATACTTGGGGTTATAATGACAGGTGGTGGCTAAACATTGAGCTAGAAAGGGATTATGGGTCGCTTGTGGGGGTCAGATGACAGTTAAGAGGTAAAAATGGAGTTAAGGAGGTGAATAAGGGTAAAACGCAGAGAATATAATTAAGATTGGAGCCAAAAGTTGAGTTAAGTAGGGGAATACGGGTCATACTTGGGGTTTTAATGACAGATGGTGGCTAAACATTGAGCTAGAAAGGGATTTAGGGTCGCTTGTGGGGGTCAGATGACAGTTAAGAGGTAAACATGGAGTTAAAGAGGTGAATAAGGGTCAAACGCAGAGAATATAATTAAGATTGGAGCCAAAAGTTGAGTTAAGTAGGGGAATAGGGGTCATACGTGGGGTTAAGTTTAGAGATATGGGCTAAACATGGAGTTAAAGAGGTGAATAAGGGTCAAACGCAGAGAATATAATAAAGATTTTAGCCAAAAGTTTAGTTAAGTAGGGAAATACGGGTCATACTTGGGGTTATAATGACAGGTGGTGGCTAAACATTGAGCTAGAAAGGGATTTAGGGTCGCTTGTGGGGGTCAGATGACAGTTAAGAGGTAAAAATGGAGTTAAGGAGGTGAATAAGGGTCAAACGCAGAGAATATAATTAAGATTGGAGCCAAAAGTTGAGTTAAGTAGGGGAATAGGGGTCATACGTGGGGTTAAGTTTAGAGATATGGGCTAAACATGGAGTTAAAGAGGTGAATAAGGGTCAAACGCAGAGAATATAATAAGATTAGCCAAAAGTTTGAATACGGGTCATACTTGGGGTTATAATGACAGGTGGTGGCTAAACATTGAGCTAGAAAGGGATTTAGGGTCGCTTGTGGGGGTCAGATGACAGTTAAGAGGTAAACATGGAGTTAAAGAGGTGAATAAGCGTCAAACGCAGAGAATATAATTAAGATTGGAGCCAAAAGTTGGGTTAAGTAGGGGAATACGGGTCATACTTGGGGTTTTAATGACAGATGGTGGCTAAACATTGAGTTAGAAAGGGATTTAGGGTCGCTTGTGGAGGTCAGATGACAGTTAAGAGGTAAACATGGAGTTAAAGAGGTGAATAAGGGTCAAACGCAGAGAATATAATTAAGATTGGACCCAAAAGTTGAGTTAAGTATGGGAATAGGGGTCATACGTGGGGTTAAGCTTAGAGATATGGGCTAAACATGGAGTTAAAGAGGTGAATAAGCGTCAAACGCAGAGAATATACAAAAGATTTTAGCCAAAAGTTGCGTTATGTAGGGAAATACGGGTCGTATTTGGGGTTATAATGACAGGTGGTGGCTAAACATTGAGATAGAAATTGATTTAGGGTCGCTTGCGGGGGTCAGATGACAGTTAAGAGGTAAACATGGAGTTAAGGAGGTGAATAAGGGTCAAACGCAGAGAATATAATTAAGATTGGAGCCAAAAGTTGAGTTAAGTAGGAGAATAGGGGTCATACGTGGGGTTAAGTTTAGAGATATGGGCTAAACATGGAGTTAAAGAGGTGAATAAGGGTCAAACGCAGAGAATATAATTAAGATTGAGCCAAAAGTTGTTATAATTGAATACGGGTCATACTTGGGGTTTTAATGACAGGTGGTGGCTAAACATTGAGCTAGAAAGGGATTTAGGGTCGCTTGTGGGGGTCAGATGACAGTTAAGAGGTAAACATGGAGTTAAAGAGGTGAATAAGCGTCAAACGCAGAGAATATAATTAAGATTGGAGCCAAAAGTTGGGTTAAGTAGGGGAATACGGGTCATACTTGGGGTTTTAATGACAGATGGTGGCTAAACATTGAGTTAGAAAGGGATTTAGGGTCGCTTGTGGAGGTCAGATGACAGTTAAGAGGTAAACATGGAGTTAAAGAGGTGAATAAGGGTCAAACGCAGAGAATATAATTAAGATTGGAGCCAAAAGTTGAGTTAAGTAGGGGAATACGGGTCATACTTGGGGTTTTAATGACAGATGGTGGCTAAACATTGAGCCAGAAAGGGATTTAGGGTCGCTTGTGGGGGTCAGATGACAGTTAAGAGGTAAACATGGAGTTAAAGAGGTGAATAAGCGTCAAACGCAGAGAATATAATTAAGATTGGAGCCAAAAGTTGGGTTAAGTAGGGGAATACGGGTCATACTTGGGGTTTTAATGACAGATGGTGGCTAAACATTGAGTTAGAAAGGGATTTAGGGTCGCTTGTGGAGGTCAGATGACAGTTAAGAGGTAAACATGGAGTTAAAGAGGTGAATAAGGGTCAAACGCAGAGAATATAATTAAGATTGGAGCCAAAAGTTGGGTTAAGTAGGGGAATACGGGTCATACGTGGGGTTAAGCTTAGAGATATGGGCTAAACATGGAGTTAAAGAGGTGAATAAGGGTCAAACGCAGAGAATATAATAAAGATTTTAGCCAAAAGTTGAGTTAAGTAGGGAAATACGGGTCATACTTGGGGTTATAATGACAGGTGGTGGCTAAACATTGAGCTAGAAATTGATTTAGGGTCGCTTGTGGGGGTCAGATGACAGTTAAGAGGTAAACATGGAGTTAAGGAGGTGAATAAGGGTCAAACGCAGAGAATATAATTAAGATTGGAGCCAAAAGTTGAGTTAAGTAGGAGAATAGGGGTCGTACGTTGGGTTAAGTTGAGAGATATGGGCTAAACACGGAGCTAAAGAGAGGAATAAGGGTCAAACGCAGAGAATATAATTGAATACGGGTCATACTTGGGGTTTTAATGACAGGTGGTGGCTAAACATTGAGCTAGAAAGGGATTTAGGGTCGCTTGTGGGGGTCAGATGACAGTTAAGAGGTAAACATGGAGTTAAAGAGGTGAATAAGGGTCAAACGCAGAGAATATAATTAAGATTGGAGCCAAAAGTTGGGTTAAGTAGGGGAATACGGGTCATACGTGGGGTTTAATGAATTAAAATTAGAGATTGTGGTCAGATGACAGTTATGGGCTAAACATGGAGTTAAAGAGGTGAATAAGGGTCAAACGCAGAGAATATAATAAAGATTTTAGCCAAAAGTTTAGTTAAGTAGGGAAATACGGGTCATACTTGGGGTTTTAATGACAGGTGGTGGCTAAACATTGAGCTAGAAAGGGATTTAGGGTCGCTTGTGGGGGTCAGATGACAGTTAAGAGGTAAACATGGAGTTAAAGAGGTGAATAAGGGTCAAACGCAGAGAATATAATTAAGATTGGAGCCAAAAGTTGGGTTAAGTAGGGGAATACGGGTCATACTTGGGGTTTAATGACAGATGGTGGCTAAACATTGAGTTAGAAAGGGATTTAGGGTTGCTTGTGGGGGTCAGATGACAGTTAAGAGGTAAACATGGAGTTAAAGAGGTGAATAAGGGTCAAACGCAGAGAATAATAATTAAGATAGGAGCCAAAAGTTGGGTTAAGTAGGGGAATACGGGTCATACTTGGGGTTTAATGACAGATGGTGGCTAAACATTGAGTTAGAAAGGGATTTAGGGTTGCTTGTGGAGGTCAGATGACAGTTAAGAGGTAAACATGGAGTTAAAGAGGTGAATAAGGGTCAAACGCAGAGAATATAATTAAGATTGGAGCCAAAAGTTGAGTTAAGTAGGAGAATAGGGGTCATACGTGGGGTTAAGTTTAGAGATATGGGCTAAACATGGAGTTAAAGAGGTGAATAAGGGTCAAACGCAGAGAATATAATTAAGATTTTAGCCAAAAGTTGGTTAAGTAGGGAATACGGGTCATACTTGGGGTTTTAATGACAGGTGGTGGCTAAACATTGAGCTAGAAAGGGATTTAGGGTCGCTTGTGGGGGTCAGATGACAGTTAAGAGGTAAACATGGAGTTAAAGAGGTGAATAAGGGTCAAACGCAGAGAATATAATTAAGATTGGAGCCAAAAGTTGGGTTAAGTAGGGGAATAGGGGTCATACGTTGGGGTTTAACTGAGAGATATGGGCTAAACATGGAGTTAAAGTTTAGGGTGTTGTGGGGGTCAGATGACAGTTCAGAGTAAACATGGAGTTAAAGAGGTGAATAAGGGTCAAACGCAGAGAATATAATTAAGATTTGGGGTTTTAATGACAGGTGGTTTGGCTAAATGTTAAACATTGAGCTAGAAGGGATTTAGGGTCGCTTGTGGGGGTCAGATGACAGTTAAGAGGTAAACATGGAGTTAAAGAGGTGAATAAGGGTCAAACGCAGAGAATATAATTAAGATTGGAGCCAAAAGTTGGGTTAAGTAGGGGAATACGGGTCATACGTGGGGTTAAGCTTAGAGATATGGGCTAAACATGGAGTTAAAGAGGTGAATAAGGGTCAAACGCAGAGAATATAATTAAGATTTTAGCCAAAAGTTGAGTTAAGTAGGGAAATACGGGTCATACTTGGGGTTTTAATGACAGATGGTGGCTAAACATTGAGCTAGAAAGGGATTTAGGGTCGCTTGTGGGGGTCAGATGACAGTTAAGAGGTAAACATGGAGTTAAGGAGGTGAATAAGGGTCAAACGCAGAGAATATAATTAAGATTGGAGCCAAAAGTTGAGTTAAGTAGGAGAATAGGGTCATACGTTGGGTTAAGTTTAGAGATATGGGCTAAACATGGAGTTAAAGAGGTGAATAAGGGTCAAACGCAGAGAATATAATTAAGATTAGCCAAAAGTTGAGTTAAGTAGGGAATACGGGTCATACTTGGGGTTTTAATGACAGGTGGTGGCTAAACATTGAGCTAGAAAGGGATTTAGGGTCGCTTGTGGGGGGTCAGATGACAGTTAAGAGGTAAACATGGAGTTAAAGAGGTGAATAAGGGTCAAACGCAGAGAATATAATTAAGATTGGAGCCAAAAGTTGAGTTAAGTAGGGGAATACGGGTCATACGTGGGGTTTTAATGACAGATGGTGGCTAAACATTGAGCTAGAAAGGGATTTAGGGTCGCTTGTGGGGGTCAGATGACAGTTAAGAGGTAAACATGGAGTTAAAGAGGTGAATAAGGGTCAAACGCAGAGAATATAATTAAGATTGGAGCCAAAAGTTGAGTTAAGTAGGGGAATACGGGTCATACTTGGGGTTTTAATGACAGATGGTGGCTAAACATTGAGCTAGAAAGGGATTTAGGGTCGCTTGTGGGGGTCAGATGACAGTTAAGAGGTAAACATGGAGTTAAAGAGGTGAATAAGGGTCAAACGCAGAGAATATAATTAAGATTGGAGCCAAAAGTTGGGTTAAGTAGGGGAATACGGGTCATACTTGGGGTTTTAATGACAGATGGTGGCTAAACATTGAGCTAGAAAGGGATTTAGGGTCGCTTGTGGGGGTCAGATGACAGTTAAGAGGTAAACATCGAGTTAAAGAGGTGAATAAGGGTCAAACGCAGAGAATATTATTAAGATTGGACGCAAAAGTTGAGTTAAGTATGGGAATAGGGGTCATACGTGGGGTTAAATTTAGAGATATGGGCTAAACATGGAGTTTAAGAGGTGAATAAGGGTCAAACACAGAGAATATAATTAAGATTGGAGCCAAAAGTTGGGTTAAGTAGGGGAATACGGGTCATACTTGGGGTTTTAATGACAGATGGTGGCTAAACATTGAGCTAGAAAGGGATTTAGGGTCGCTTGTGGGGGTCAGATGACAGTTAAGAGGTAAACATGGAGTTAAAGAGTGTGAATAAGGGTCAAACGCAGAGAATAGAATTAAGATTTGGCCAAAAGTTGAGTTAAGTAGGGGAATACGGGTCTTACGTGGGGTTTTAATGACAGATAGGTGGCTAAACATTGAGCCAGAAAGGGATTTAGGGTCGCTTGTGGGGGTCAGATGACAGTTAAGAGGTAAACATGGAGTTAAAGAGGTGAATAAGGGTCAAACGCAGAGAATATAATTAAGATTGGAGCCAAAAGTTGGGTTAAGTAGGGGAATACGGGTCATACTTGGGGTTTTAATGACAGATGGTGGCTAAACATTGAGCTAGAAAGGGATTTAGGGTCGCTTGTGGGGGTCAGATGACAGTTAAGAGGTAAACATGGAGTTAAAGAGGTGAATAAGGGTCAAACGCAGAGAATATAATTAAGATTGGAGCCAAAAGTTGAGTTTTGTAGGGGAATACGGGTCATACGTGGGGTTTTAATGACAGATGGGGGCTAAACATTGAGCCAGAAAGGGATTTAGGGTCGCTTGTGGGGGTCAGATGACAGTTAAGAGGTAAACATGGAGTTAAAGAGGTGAATAAGGGTCAAACGCAGAGAATATAATTAAGATTGGAGCCAAAAGTTGGTTAAGTAGGGAAATAGGGGTCATACGTGGGGTTTAATGACAGGGGCTAAACATTTTTTGGGTTGGTCAGATGACAGTTATGGGCTAAACATGGAGTTAAAGAGGTGAATAAGGGTCAAACGCAAAAGAGAATATAATAGCCAAAAGTTGAGTTAAGTAGGGGAATACGGGTCATACTTTGGGGTTTTAATGACAGATGGTGGCTAAACATTGAGCTAGAAAGGGATTTAGGGTCGCTTGTGGGGGTCAGATGACAGTTAAGAGGTAAACATGGAGTTAAAGAGGTGAATAAGGGTCAAACGCAGAGAATATAATTAAGATTGGAGCCAAAAGTTGAGTTAAGTAGGGAAATACGGGTCATACTTGGGGTTTTAATGACAGATGGTGGCTAAACATTGAGCTAGAAAGGGATTTAGGGTCGCTTGTGGGGGTCAGATGACAGTTAAGAGGTAAACATGGAGTTAAAGAGGTGAATAAGGGTCAAACGCAGAGAATATAATTAAGATTGGAGCCAAAAGTTGAGTTAAGTAGGGGAATACGGGTCATACTTGGGGTTTTAATGACAGATGGTGGCTAAACATTGAGCTAGAAAGGGATTTAGGGTCGCTTGTGGGGGTCAGATGACAGTTAAGAGGTAAACATGGAGTTAAAGAGGTGAATAAGGGTCAAACGCAGAGAATATAATTAAGATTGGAGCCAAAAGTTGAGTTAAGTAGGAGAATGGGGGTCATACGTGGGGTTAAGTTTAGAGATATGGGCTAAACACGGAGCTAAAGAGAGGAATAAGGGTCAAACGCAGAGAATATAATTGAATACGGGTCATACTTGGGGTTTTAATGACAGATGGTGGCTAAACATTGAGCTAGAAAGGGATTTAGGGTCGCTTGTGGGGGTCAGATGACAGTTAAGAGGTAAACATGGAGTTAAAGAGGTGAATAAGGGTCAAACGCAGAGAATATAATTAAGATTGGAGCCAAAAGTTGGGTTAAGTAGGGGAATACGGGTCATACGTGGGGTTAAGCTTAGAGATATGGGCTAAACATGGAGTTAAAGAGGTGAATAAGGGTCAAACGCAGAGAATATTATTAAGATTGGACCCAAAAGTTGAGGTAAGTAGGGAAATACGGGTCATACTTGGTTTTTAATGACAGATTGTGGCTAAACATTGAGCTAGAAAGGGATTTAGGGTCGCTTGTGGGGGTCAGATGACAGTTAAGAGGTATACATGGAGTTAAGGAGGTGAATAAGGGTCAAACGCAGAGAATATAATTAAGATTGGAGCCAAAAGTTGGGTTAAGTAGGGGAATACGGGTCATACGTGGGGTTAAGCTTAGAGATATGGGCTAAACATGGAGTTAAAGAGGTGAATAAGGGTCAAACGCAGAGAATATAATAAGTTTTAGCAAAAGTTAGGGATACGGGTCATACTTGGTTTATAATGACAGATTGTGGCTAAACATTGAGCTAGAAAGGGATTTAGGGTCGCTTGTGGGGGTCAGATGACAGTTAAGAGGTAAACATGGAGTTAAGGAGGTGAATAAGGGTCAAACGCAGAGAATATAATTAAGATTGGAGCCAAAAGTTGAGTTAAGTAGGAGAATAGGGGTCATACGTGGGGTTAATTTTAGAGATATGGGCTAAACACGGAGCTAAAGAGAGGAATAAGGGTCAAACGCAGAGAATATAATTAAATACGGGTCATACTTGGGGTTTAAATGACAGGTGGTGGCTAAACATTGAGCTAGTAAGGGATTTATTGTCGCTTGTGGGGGTTAGATGACAGTTAACAGGTAAACATGT